>JADAQX010000285.1:0-57776 GCA_015476325.1 Cardiosporidium cionae
GAGATGAGGAGGAGGAGGAGGAGGAGGAGGAGAGAGATGAGGAGGAGGAGGAGAGAGATGAGGAGGAGGAGGAGAGAGATGAGGAGGAGGAGGAGAGAGATGAGGAGGAGGAGGAGAGAGATGAGGAGAGGAGAGAGAGATGAGGAGAGGAGAGAGATGAAGAGGAGAGAGAGATGAGGAGAGGAGAGAGATGAAGAGGAGAGAGAGATGAGGAGAGGAGAGAGATGAGGAGAGGAGAGAGATGAGGAGAGGAGAGAGATGAGGAGAGAGATGAGGAAGGAGGTGAAAGAGATTTACGTAAAGAAAAACTGCATGGGGAGGAGACAAACTTAAGAAAAACGTTGAGTGAGATGTATAACGAGAAAGAAGGACCAGATAAAGAAAAGAGAGGAAAGCAGAAAAATAGAGTGAGATATGAAAATTTTACCATCTGAATAAAGAGGAAAGGAAGGATTCTGTGCTTGTTGAGATACTTCAGAATTGTCAAAAGGGAGATCTGCAGAAGAATGAAGAATAAGCAGATTTTGTTTGAAAAAGATTTCACGTAGGAGATAAGAATTGAAGGGTAAATAAATCTTTAGATAAATTTAAAAAAGAAAAAATTCACAGATTTGACAACAGTTTATCATAAAATTCACACAAACGCCATAGTTTACATCTTTTGAAAAAATAAAAGAAAACAATTCTGTGCCAGAATCATTCTCTACCTTTCAAAGTATAAGGAGAATCAATGAAAGTTTCATTTTCTGAATCCATTACAAGGGCATACTGAGATTTTACTCGACTATCTCCAGCCTCTCTAGAAGGCCTTCTTTGAAGATAGGAATGCGTTGTTTCCTTCATTTCATGATCCTTTCATGTAAAGGAGAAAAGTATCAAAGAAATAAATAAAAAATACTAACTTTGAAATATATTAAAGAATAGAATGGAGGATCCCTCTAAAAAAAATAAGAAAAAATTTCAAGAGTAAAATAAAACCAAAAAACTATAAAATTAAGTTTCTAATCCCATCTCTATGATAAAACAAAACTTTAAAAATAATACACCCATAAAAACAGAAAATCATAGAATGAGGATACCATGGAATCTGCAGGAGGCATTCCACCATTTCGTTTGAATGAAAGTGAAGAAGAAGAAGGTGGAGGATTCAGCGATGAAATAGAGCGTGGAACAGACACACTTCGATGAGAAGAAGTGTAGGGACGAAGATTACCTCCTAAAATGAAAATTTTATGTACAAAGAGAGGCTATTTAGTAAAAAAATTCATAAAATTCTTTAAAAGGTATCTCAAACACTAGAGAAGGAGATTATTTGAAATCATTTCTTCAATTTCTTATAAAAAAAAGGTTAAAAGCATGCCAAATTTACATAACAAGGATGAAAAAGAAGATTCGTACGCCTTTTTAATCCTCTCAAGCAAAAAAAAATTATATTTCTTGAAAATTCTTATACTTCTATGCCCATGCAACGTTCAGAGTGCAAAGAATTCAATAAAATGTGCCCTAATCTAACAAGGGAGATGGAGGTGAAGAAGGAAATTCTCTCACCTATTCCACAGAAATCCAAAGAGAGTCTCAGACAATCCACAAAAATATAAAAAACATGCACAAACTTGATAAAATTCATACAAAAAATAATGCACACACAAATTCTATGCCAATCGTTAGAAAAATTCTCTTCTTGAGGTTTTCCCTCCTCTTCATCTAAATTTAGAGATAAAAATCCTTTTTCTCATAGACAATGAAACACCCCTTTAGTAGTTCTATAATGTTCTTCAAAATACTCATTTCTATTACACACTTCTTCGTGTGGCCTTACGTGGATATTTTGAACTGGAATTCAAGTGGATATTATCCAAATAACTCAAAATATGTTCACCGGTTTCTAAATCTGTTGAGTGATGCGATTCTCTCGGTTTTAATGCTTTATAGAGAGAAAACAGCAACAAAATAGCAAACTTTTAAGCCAACAAACACTAAAAGGGAGATACCAACTATTGAAATTTTCTTTCAAAAGGAGTAGAGTGGCTATGGAGTTGTCCACCTATCTCCTCCTCTCACAGGAGAGGCAGTTCTTGGCCATGTAGAAGGTACGTGAGTCTCCTCTCTTTTTTTTTTCTGACTAAAATTCTACTTTCGTTTGAAAATTTCATGCAAACGTAAAAATTTTTAAATATCAATGAGAGGGTAGGATATATCTTTATTTAATTACGACAAAAAATCTCAAATACTGAGCTTTTTTAGATGCCATTTTCATCGCCTCTCTCATAGGTGAGATAGAGGGAATCTTCAACACGCAGTTTCATGAAGATTTCATCTTTTGCAGTAAACATTTTTTCATCAAAATTTAAATATAAAATGTCACACACTTTCATTTTTTCATCAAAATTTAAATATAAAATGTCACACACTATCATTTTTTCATTACAAATAATACATCGAATGCCACACACTATCATTTTTCTATCTTACTTCCATTTTCATCACTAAATTTCATCTTGATATCAAGTCATGGGATTCATAAGTTTCCCTCCTTCAATTCTCCATATATTTTCACGATTTTTCTCTCGCACATCTTTCTGCCCCCATTTTCCTCCCTGATTTTCTCAAAGCATCGCCCCCCTCACCTGATTTTCCTGTGTGAGAAGGAATTTTTTGTTTTGGATAGGCAGTTGTAAGAGGAGGTAAAAGATTAGATTTTCTATTGAAAAATGCATGTAGACACACGTAGGCAAAGCTGCTATCAAACGAGCCACATGCTATTTTTTCAACGCATAGAAACAGAAAAAAAACACAAATTTGACACACGTTGCCTCTATTTTTTGAGTTTCTCCCTTCTCTACAAGCAATAGAGCAAAGAAAAAAGAAGCAGGTGTGACAAAAATAAATTTCTTTAAAAATTACAGCGAATCTGTATTGAAACGCCTCGCCAGTAAAATCAAAGGAGGAATTCTGTGAATGCCTGTAAATCAAATTACACCCAAAATATATACATGTGTAGAAGAAACAAATCACCCTACTTCCATGGGGGTCACTCTGCCACTCTCTGTTCCACTCAGTAGCATTTTTATCTCCTTCTTTTGAAGTTGCTCATCGTACATAAATACAAAGAAATCTGCTGACCGAGAGTGAATTTTTGTCGCGGCTGGATGAGAAGAAAATAAATTATTGAGTTCTTTATCTTCAGCTAAAAGACCTGTGATTTTTGAAAAAAAAATTCATTTTTAATACCAGGAAGCGTTATGAAACTTTGATTTCAAACACTAAGAATATGTTTAACAAAAAGTTGACAAGAACAGGCGTATTGGCTCTACCAAAAAAAATCCTTTCAATAGTAAACACAAAGCCAGGCAATACACCAAATTCTTATCAAAAATTGCCTAGTCTCTAGCCGTGTACATACAACCCACAAGAAGACGGTAGTATATACACACCCTCAAATCGCTCATTGATAAGAGAAAAGTTTTACAAAACGAAGCAGATGAAATACTAAAATGCATGCCAACTTCTTATATCCACTGAGCAAGGCATCAAATTGAAGGAGAGAATTTTGGAGAACACACTGTTAGAGTTTAAAGGATGCAACAGTCTCCTTTAAATTTATCTGAAAATACTATACTTTTGGGGATTCATCGAAATAATTTTTTTTACCTTTCAACTTGTTAGTAACATCCGCCATCTTTTGATCGAGATCCTCTTGCTGCTGCATGCTTTCGTTATAATCAGCTCAGAAACAAAGATATGTGTATACTAGGTCCAAGCTTTGGGACAAACTCAAAACACTACCAAAGAAAGCGAAATTTATATCTGCATATACTTGGATACCAATCCTGTTAATAAAAAAATGAAAACATCGTTACACTCACCCAGAGTGGTAGCGTTTAATTGATAAGTCAGTAGCCTGCATTTGATAAGAAATAGTTTTCTCCGATGTAAATCTCTCACTTTTGCCATTCCTTAGTTTTAATGCACTCGTGCATTAAAAGTTTTTCTATCGAAATGATCATACAGAAAAGATCTACTACATCACCTTACCCTTATCCATATTACTATGCAATAGGTTTTTGGATGGCTTCCAACTTTCTATTGTAACGAAAGAAAAATACCGCGCGAATACTATAGTTTCTCCAAGAGATTTTCAAAAAAAATCGTTGCATGATTTTATGAGACAAGCATTCAAATTCTGCAAGAATGGGAAATAAATCATTGGCACAACGAAGTCGCATAACTACCCTTTTTTATAAATGGAAGGCGAAATAATGAATTGCTTCTTGCTTCAGTATGGAAAAATGACCAAACATACACTCGAGTTGCATTTTTGTCTCCCTACCTGAGGAAAATTGCTTTGGAATGTTGAACATAGTAAGAAAAATGATATTTCTACAAAGTTCCTCTCCTAAGGGAAGAACGCATTGGTCAACTGGCGTGTGCAGTACGATGGTGCTACCAAGTTTGAAATGGTTTAATTGACTTTCGAAAAATGACAAGCTGTGATTGGTTTTAAAAGACTGTCGCGGTCGTTATTCCGAAAAAAGAACTCTAAGGTGAGAGGAAACTAAGAGACCCGTTTGATTGCATTTCCTAGAGGTTTTGAGGTTTTGCTGATTCGCCAATAATGATAAACGTGAAATACTAGTGATTTTACATTCATGCAAGTAGTGCTATTACGTTCCAATGCCGTCTCTACGAGAAACATCCGCAAGGTGCAGTGAAGTTATTTCAAAACACTCAAAACTGTTACTGGTGTTCGGCACGGTCAAACAATATAGCGAAGGGAAATATTTCAAAAGGAATTGGAACAAGTTGTCAAATCAATGTAGAGTTGAACTGCTCAAATATAAAAAATGTGCGTCGAAGATTCAATTTTTTTAAACGAAAGACGCCACGAAGAAAAAGTCCAATGGAGCTCCCCATCCCCATGTATCCGAGTTGGCTGCAAATCAACAGCGAGGGATCTCTGCTGAAGCTTCAGTTGCTTTGTGGCCGTAAAAGGGGAATTTCAAAACACTTCGTTGTATACCCACGAATTGCACAGTGCGCGAAACAAAGGAATAGAAAGGTAAAACATAGGAGAAAGGTAGCTACATGAGTGGAAAAATAATGCAAATGCTCTCAATCAAAAAATCATATGTCGATTCGCTTCGAGTGGTATCTTTCACTCTTTTAAAAAGGAATGGCGCTATTTTCAGAGCAACATAGCCAAGGAGATATTGTAATTTGAGACAGCAAGCAACCGGCGAGTGATACTTCCAAATAATAGGGCTAAAGACAGCTAGTTTTGTCAAGACCCTCTATGTTGGTAGCACGGAAACGAATATAACTAATTTATTTGACAATTATGCAATAGTAGCACTCCGTTGCTTTGTATCTCTTGCTAAAAAAATAAAGCTTTTCACTCTATGGCAATTAGAATTGTCAACAAAATAGAACAGCATGCAGCAATATCTTACTATTTTTTCAAGCAGTATACAGTCTACTGTCTAATCTCCTAGCTATTACCCGTTCGAGCAGGACATGAACTAACTCTCTGCTCTTGCAAGTTACTAGATCGCATCATATATCCCTTCTGCGTATTCAAAAGGTAAAGGAAAGCCCTATTTCTGTCAACAGAGAAACTGAAGTTGACCAACATTTTCTTTTATTCGCAGCAAAACTTATAGTTTCCTCTATTACGTATGCAGCGTGTGTAAATGTAGTAAACAGAAAGGAACATCAGAAGATATAATATACAATTTTCTTAAGCAGTTGACTTTTATATGAACGGCATATTTGTACAAGTTTTATCAAAGCGAGTAACACAAGTAGTCATTAGATAATTGCATCTTTTCTTACAGATAGGAAATACTAAAGGATATACGGAGAGGCAAATAGAATACTGCACGTGGCGAGTATATATATTTATGCATGATTCTAAATGATATTGATCACTCAAATGTCTGCTAATGACTCTCTTTAATTGCCTCCCTGAACGTGAACGACCAAATGAGCTATAGCTCGTTAACATCGGTACTACACTGTTGTGAGAACAGGAGAAATGAGAGTAGTACAGCATAAAAATGGCTATAGAAGTAAAATCAGGAAGAAAAATTCAAAGTTGAATATTTTGCTGTTATTGGGTGGCTTGATCAATCACAAATCATCCTCAAGTCGATGCTACTTGATATACGAAAGGAGGGTTTTCGAAAGCTATTTCATGAAATATTGCAAGCAACTAGCTCATTGCTTTTATTATTTCCTCAATTACGTTACCTTGCCTTTCATTTATGTTTATTTTGGTATAATTGCAATGATAAAAATATTATAGAAACTGTTATTCATAACTTTTGATTGAATATTTTTTTCCTTTTTTATTCTTTAATTAGATGATAAAGACAGTAATAAAATACGTTTTTAAAAACAATGAACCAGATATTTTGCTATTGTTGGCAGGTTGAAAAAACTCCCGTGACATTCCATTTTAAGCCAGATAAAATATCTCTATGAATTGTTGCTAAATCGGTAGGGAAAAATCTTTTCTACCCGGAATGAGTATTTCCCTCATTTGTGTCATACTTTTTGCTTAACTTCGGCTTAAAATTTTGAACGAAATTGAAGCACTTCACTTGTAAGCCTATCCTATCAGAGAATTACTTGCGGCTATCCCGGAGAACATATTCTAAGTGCTTTACTTTCATTATTTCAAAGGATAGCAACGTGTACAAGTCAATAGGCATCTATACTGGAAGAGGTACCGCATTTTTTGATAATTGAGGGCTAATTGTGGTCAATAGGTTCATTTAAAAATTCCGGCTGCATCTGCTTGCCTTTAAAGAAAAAATAGCAATTTAAGCGGAGGGCAAATTTTGCAAGTTGTTACGCACTCAAATTATTAGGAGCACAGCAAAGCTACTGGAATCTATTTAGCAGAAAGAATGAAATGAAGTGGTTCAATGGGAGCAGTTAAAATAAATGCTCTCTGTCTTATTTATTTCTTACATGATTTATTTAAGTATCTATCTACTACAATTTTAAGGTCCCTTTTAGGTGCGAATATTACACGAGAGTAATGTTTCTCGCATTGCAGGAGCAAGTAAACAAATCGCATGTAAGGTGCATCAATTACTCTTTCATATTTAGACATAGCTGAGGTGTGCGAAAGTTATTAATTTGATTATTACAACTATTCCGAGTACACTTTCTTTCATGTTCAAGTTAGTAGTGCTTCCTTGGTAAAACAGCGCAACTCCTTGTGAGGTTTTCATCAAGATAAATTTGGGGCTGTGAAACAAACAAATTATGCATTTTGAAAGTAAAGAGCAACGAACCGAATAAGCATAAAATAAAATCGGTTTTTGGATAAATTAGTCTCAAATATTTTTAATTCAATGAATCACTCTCTCGATACTAATTCATTCAACTTAGAACTCTATTAAAAGACTGAAAACAATAGCGGAATTAACGCTTTTAATCAAATCATACTCTCTTGAAATGTTATAGTTTCTGGTATATTGTGTTTCTGCTGTACTCAGGCGTGTTCCCCTGATTTGCTAATAATGTTATTTATGTCTACGGTTTGTAATGTATATAGTAGTGAAGTAGAGAATAGTAATGTAGATGGAGTAGGTAATAACTACTTAGTGCTTGTATCGTAATATCCTAAATTAGTTGGGATGAGGAGAATTCCTACTCTATGATTAAAACCTGCTTACTCTCTCAAAACAATGGACTCTCGTAACTCCTCCCCTCACTATTGGGATTGGACTATAGAATGAAGTCTATTTAGTGCAGATGAGTTAAGTACATTTAAGAGCAAGATTGTTTTAATTAGATATTCCAAAGGTCAACTTGTTATCTACTACGAAGGATAAGTTCTTTACTTTATCTAAACGAAAAATATCTCTCACGCCTAAGGACAAGAAAATACTAATAATGCATAAACGAAAAATACCAAAAAAAAAGAACAATAAAAAGAACTGTGTATATATTAAGAAAAATATATCCTACCTCGTAATCGTTCGTCTTTATTATTTCCCCTTTCCCACATCTAAGACTCGTCCTACTTCTAACAATTTTGTCGAAAAGTGCTAAGGAAAATAATTGGCGCAAATCGAATGTCGATTATATCTGCATAAATACAACTCAATATAAGATTCACTCAGCACGTACTTATACAACAAAGGTATTACAAGCTCGGGTAGTAGGATTAATTAATCCCTTGTTAACTGCCATGTAATGGGATTGTTACAGCCTGTAGTATGGTGCTAAGATGTGGTTTCTGGAAGCTAATTGTAAATACAAGTCAGTTGGTTTATTTCAGTTGTCCACCCAGCTTACGTGAGTAAAAAAAATGTGATTTAAAAAAGAAACATTTGGGAAGTTCTACTTCAGTCAAAGTAGACTACGGAATAATTGTTTTATCGACGTTAGAAATTTCCAACGCGTTAGTGATTGAATTTCAAATCTCTTAGGTGTTAACTTATTTGTACTTTAGCATCTGGCAAGCATTGAATCTTTGAATAAATTGTTATTTTCATTCCCTTTGTCTCGTTTTCTTTTCTAACATTTAAACTGAAAGTCCACTCTGCTCAAGCGATCGAAAATTACTTCATTGGGAAATATTTTGCATTTCCACGGCAATTGCTACCTTTTCATGTATCGCATTGTATAATGCATGTGAGGAAAAGATAATCGATATGAATTCTTTAAACAAAATTGTAGCTTCTATATTGCAATGCGATTGCTAGTAATCTTTTCCATTTTATTTTGTAACAAAATTGCTTCTAGTATTTGCTTTCCTACCCAAATGTGCGCTTATTTTTTAAGACGCACCGTTTCAGTGAATAACAACGTGTGAGGCACGGTGTATCAATTTTGGCAGGTACCTCTGCTCTTTTGCACTTGATTTAAACCTAGTTTACGGCAGGAAAATTGCAAAATAGCAGTTCCCGCAAAATAATGCTTTCCTTCTCAAGGTGCTATTGAATTTTGCAGTTTTTCTTGTTTCATTTTATCAATCACCTTTTTCACCACACATGAGCAGAAGAAGCCTTTATACATGATGTGGCTAGTTTGTAGACAATGTTAATCATGTATAAGAAGGATGAAGAAAAAAGGAATTCGAGTTCCAGTCTGACCAAAAAGCGGCATGATACTTCTATTTCCATATTTCAAAGCATTTTTGCATGTTCACACCAGGTAACAGCTATTAAAAAGACCTGTTTCTATTAAATATCACAATGTTTCATCTGTGCCTTCGTCGCACGGAGACTCATCCAAGTC
This sequence comes from Cardiosporidium cionae, assembly GCA_015476325.1. NCBI lineage: Eukaryota > Apicomplexa > Aconoidasida > Nephromycida > Cardiosporidium > Cardiosporidium cionae. The sequence goes on from JADAQX010000285.1 coordinate 9,259, forward strand.
AAGGGCTTTCAGCCAGTCCTCTAGCTCTGAGTGACAGCTTGTTGCCCCAGAGGGCAACAGAGACATCTACAGAATCCTCGTGGCTCTCTGCAATAATTGATGTTTGCAAGGAAATCCAAATGGTGGTTTCGAATTGGTTATCCAATGGTTTTTTTTCTCATGTCGCTGTTTTGTCGAATGATATTTGTGGTAGAGTTTCCCAGAATGATTTGCAGCTACCGCTTTTGAATGAGTCAGAAGTGACACCTCAAAGTGAAAAAACATCGCATAACCAATGGTTTGAGTCTTCCAATGCCTATCCTCAAATGGTTAGATAGTACCTTTCCCACCTGATGCATTTTTTAAAAAGTATAACAAACGGTTAAAAGTGAGTGCTTCCAATTTGTCGTTTATTCACGACTTTGAATATATGCACAAGCAAAACAACACTATAAGAAGATAGGCTCTTCATGGAAACACTAGAAGCTAGAACTGACCTATTTATGGGAGTAAGATTTGGAAAAGGGTGAATGATAGGGTGACTGTTTCTGTAAAAATAATTTTGTAACAGGAGATTTATTGGTGTAATACGATAATGGGTTGAAGCATTTTGAAAGTATGCTTGGAAATTGAGAAATTTACCGTTTATCTAAAGCAATATACTTTCTTGTAACAAATTTTGGAAATGTTTAGCTTATAAACAAGAATCCTTTTGTTGCACATCGTCCTGCTGCGTAGAGACTAAAATAGTGTTGAAATTATTTAGTATAGCTTTGGATAATTGATTGTATAGAGGCTATCATTGTCAATTTCTTCTTCACATATCTATCTTGCTGGCTTCACTTCTTTGTTTTGATGCAACAAAGCATCTTTAGTTGTTTTTTTATATAATAAAATAGTTTGATTTCTTTGATCCTTTGATTTTGTATTTTAAAATATTGTATTTAACTTGCTTTATTTCATTGTTGCATACCCTTTCTTTTGCTCTATCTTAAAAGCAATCGGTGGAAAAGGTTGGAGACCATGATTCTGCAGGATATGTAAGTCCTGCTCTTACGTATATGATGACTGGTGTTTCAACAAAAGAGAATCAGATGGCAGAGATGACGGCTCTTTTCTCCTCTGCTACTGTAGATTTGTCTATTTCTTCTTGTCATGCCTCGGCGGCGTATCTCAGGTTTGATCAAAGGCATGCAATTTGCATCATTCTTTGATATCTCTAGTTAAACGTGTTTTTTCTCTCTGAAACAACTAAATGTATCTCTTTTTATGCAATTGTTGTTTTATCTACGAAAAATGGAGGAAATTTACTTGGATTTGCATAAATCCTATCTATCTACCGTTTAAATACGTACGATAATTTATAAACGTATTTGTAGTAGAATTCCCTCTTTATAATAACAAAATTTTTTTTATGAACAGGAGGTATGACTCTCTCTCTATCACATTTAACAGTAGATCTTCCTTTATGACACCACAAACGGAAGATATGCATTTTAACAAAATTTAAAGAAGTTTTGGAGACCCATTGTGTATGATTTTGATATAATTTCTTGGAAATAATTGCTCTCTAACGATCATTTATTAACTTTTTATTTATAGTTTCTTACTCTTGTTGTTTTTGTTTCTAGTTTTGATACTGCGGCCATTCCTTCTATTCAATCGACTTCGGTAGGATGAAAATTTTATAATTTCTTCTTTATTTTGTTATTGGCTGTGCATGGGTATTTATAGAACGCCTGATATTTGAATTATTTTTTTTAAATTATCATTTATAACTTCAGAGTATATTTATCTCTTTTATTGGATATATATTTTCTTTTCTCTTACTCTTAATTTTCTTCATTTTTGTGTGGGATGTTTTGTAGACATTGCAGTCAGCCCCCCCTTGCAACTTCTCACCCTCTACACATTTTCCCTTCATTGCGTAAGAGAGAAACAAGCAAAACAATGACTTTATTCTATATAAAAGTAAAGTGGAGTAGTAGAGAGAGTGTCTAACAATAGTTTAAGATAATTTTTGTTGATGAAAGAATCGCCTTTTGATTTTTACATACGCTATGAGAAAAGACAGCCTACCAAAATATAAATAGCCTCTCTGTTTAAATATGTTTTTGTGAAATTTGTCTACAACGTTTTGCATAACTTTTGGAGGATTTGTTTTTTAGAAGAGTGTAGATATATGAAGGAGATTTCTCTTATTTTGAAAGGATAAAAATGTGGAATTTCTCTTCTTCTATCCAAGAATGGAGAAAGATGGGCGATGTGAACTTTCTCCTCTTCTATCCGAGTGTTGATAAAACAGTGGCATTTCTCTCCCTTCAACTATTTCATTCTCTAGGATATCATTAAGTTTGTCTATGTGGATACATCACCCTGTTTTACAGTGTTTCTAAATATGACGATGCTTCTTTGCCTTCACAGTTTACTTCTTATCCGATTTTCCAAGAAAAAGTAAGGATATGTAAACTTCAATCTATTTCTGTTTTTGCGTTTGTAGGTCATATTTGTCTGTTAAGAAAATTTTCTGCTGTTTTTCAGCCTTCTTTGGATGATTCTTCGCCTGTAATGCATTCCTCTTCATTGTATAATTTTAAAGAAGATATCACTCCTTCTTACAAATACGTCAGGGTGCCTCTTCTACACACCTCTCTGGGATCATGTAAGAGAAGAGAGAGACTATATGAAGTATGGAAGAAATGAAATACTATGGAAACGTATAATTTTGATATAAAGAAGAAAATTTAGTAGAGGGGATTATAAAGGGAGAAAGAGAAATGTTTGAGGAAACGCAATGTTGAAGAGCAGATGAAATGTGAATAGTTTCATCAATTTTCAGCTATGAAAATTTTTTTGATTGATAAGAGTGGCTTATTTAACTATTTTTTGATAAAGGACGTTATTTTTGTAGAGACTTCTTTTATTTTTTTTTAAATTTTCTCACTCATAGCATTCATTTATTTTTATAGCTCATCATTTCTTCATGGTGTGTCTTACTTTTTTCACTTTGCATGCACCACCTATTTGTTTTGATAAGCAGAGTTTATATATCTCTCTCTTCAGTTTTTTCCCCCTCTCGTCTCAACGCAGTTCTCTCTCTACTCTCAGCCTCTCAGCGCCTCTCTCAAATCTCTACGCATTTCTCTCCCTCTATTTCTCTCTCTCTAATTTTTCTCTCTCTATTTCTCTCTCTATTTCTCTCTCTCTAATTTCTCTCTCTCTCTCTCTCTAATTTCTCTCTCCCTCTCTAATTTCTCTCTCTATTTCTCTCTAATTTCTCTGTCTCTCTCTCTAATTTCTCTGTCTCTCTCCCTCTCTAATTTCTCTCTCTCTCTCTCTCTAATTTCTCTCTCTCTTTCTATTTCTCTCTCTCTCTCTCTAATTTCTCTCCCTCTCTCTCTCTAATTTCTCTCTCTATTTCTCTTTCTCTCTCTCTCTCTCTCTCTCTCTCTCTAATTTCTCTCTCTATTTCTCTTTCTCTTTCTATTTCTCTCTCTATTTCTCTCTCCCTCTCTAATTTCTCTCTCTCTCTCAACTCTCTTTTCTCTCTCAACGCATTTCTCTATCCTCTCTCATCTCAACTGCAAAGGATTTATTTTTATTTTTTACTCTCCACGGAGAGGTTCTTTCATTTTACACATAACTGCGTTTGTAAACTATCCCAAAGAGAGAATTTTCACTCCTATAGATAATGAAAAGAATCATCCTATTGCTATCCTTTTCAATTCTTTTCTTCATTTTCTACAGTTTCTGTCTTTTATATTTATATCTTTCATTCTTTTTAATTCATTGTATAGCCATTGCCAATGAAGAGGACGAAAGAAATTTATGGAATTCTCATTCTATGACGATGGCATCTACATTTGATGAAAGGCTATAAATGTAAATGAGGAAATCCACACACAGTATAAAAAATATTTTAAAAAAAAACGATAAAAAAAAAAAGAAACATTCTATGAGAAAATCAGAAAGAGACGAGAATTCTCACTTTTTCTTTTTAGGAGAAAAAGTAAAACACATTGAGAAATATTTAGAAATGAAGATAAGAAGGAGAGGAATGAAAAAGAGATTGAGAGGGAGGTAGGAAACATCTCTAAGAGAGATGGACGTCTTTCTTTAGAAAAAACTTTTCAAACTCTACGTTTTTGTATATATTTGTAAGCTTTGATAACTTTTTTCTTGTTGATTTATTTCATAGTGAGAAAGTATATATATACATTTGTTTTTACAGGAGAAAATTGAAGTAAAAAAACGAGAAATACGTTTTCTTGACGTAAGGGAGAGGCATTTATGAGCTGCTTAAAAACAAAGAGAATTTTTTTTTTTTTTTTGTTGGAGAGGCTTTAACTTTTCAAGATTATTTTGATGCCTTATGAAACGAATGGCCGCAGAATTCTCTTTTTCTTCGTCGATTTTACTACTTTGGGGCTTCTCTTCTACTCTATGAAAATATAAAAAGATATATCCTTGAGTGTACATACAGCGATCTCCTTCGGATTATTTTTTCTCTTTCCTGAAAATGTTACGTTTGGCCCGTTTTTTTCTTTATATAATTTATTTTTCCTCTACATTGGTGTTTTTTTAAGGTTTTATTTGTTTTGAGATATAAAACTCTATGACGTAGAAGAAGGATTCTCTACTCTTTATTTTGGTAGATTGATTCAACGTATGTGTGGGTGATTTTATTTTTTGTGTGTTTTTGAGCGATCTTCTTCTCTATTAGAGAAGAGTCTCTTTCTTTAATTTTTTTGATAAATTCATTTTATTTCATATACTTTATACCAAAAGTTATCAATCGATGTGTTTTTGTGCTTTTGAAGTATTGAAAAATTAGGAGGAGAAATACTACCTTCTATCCAATTTCATACTTTTGTTTTTTTTTCATATATTTTTATTTATGCTTGAAAAATTTCATGCTGTAAACTAAGGCAAGGATATAAATTTCTCTCTCTTTTTGTCACCTTTTTTGTTTTTATAATGTATTTTCTCTCTTCTTATTTTCTTCTTTTATAGATTCTTTATGTTTTCAAACACCAAGGAAAGTCGTTCTTAATACTTCTCTTAACCCTTTCTTTTTAGTTTATATATTTATATATAAAACTTTCAGAAAACAAAATAGGCTTTCATGAACGGGTGCAGAATTGCATTTTCAAATAGTTTTTGTGACCCTTATTTCTCACTAAAGAAGAAGTGTATTCTCTTTTTTTCTTTTTCTTTTTTAAATGAAAAAAAAATGCAGAGAAAGACTATCATAAAATGTTTCAAAAAATAGTAAGAAATAAAGAGATATCCAAGACTATCCATCTCCTCAAACAGTGTATTCTATAAACTTGAGAAGAAACAAATATTTTCAACGACTGCAATACAATCGAAAACGTAGAGTAGGAAATATGGATATATTTATTTAAGAGGGTGTGGGTGACATAGACGATCGTCCGCATCCAAACTCTATCTGAAGAAATTTTAATAAAGTTTCTCTTTCTCCACACTACAAAATATTTTTAATAAACATTTGCATGAGATTATATACAAAAAAATGAAGTATTCCAAAAATATGCGTACAGAAGAGAAGTTTTAGAAAGAAAACTATCCACTATCTCTCCCTCCTCATCCTCTCAGAGGGGATGAGGCAGGTGTAGTCGCCGTAACCGCCTCTAGCAGAGTTTTCAACTGTAAATACAAAATGCATCAGAATGGATGGATCTTCTTATGTGGAGTGTTTCCAAGAGCGTAGAAAAGGATAGGAAAAAAGAAAAAAAAAAGATATCCAGGAGAGAATGAAAGAAATACATTTTATTGAGAAGGCGAGAGAGTAATGAAAGCGAATGAAAATTCATAAAAAGAGAGAAACTATCCCATTGAGAAGCAGAGGCACAGAAAAAATGAAAAATCTTAACCTTTAATTCCAATTCAGCAATCGTTGCATCTAAATGTTCTAAAATTCGCTGTTTGTGATGTTTTTCAGGGTTTAAAGTTTCACTTTCATGTGTGGAGGTAGGCATCTGTAGAGAAACAAAAAAGAATGAATTAATATTTTTTTATACAGGAGTAAGCCAAACAAAGTAAAAATGCATCTTCTATCGTCTATTAGGAAGTAGCATCACCACAGCCTCTTAAAATTTTTCAAATAGCCTACCCCCCCTTTCTTTAACAAAATTTAAGAATCTCGCTTGTGTTTTAAACCCATGCAGCCTTCTCCCTCTACCTACACACGTACCTCTAACTCTTGAGGCATCCCAGAGGGGTGAGGGGAAGCTTGAATAAGAGTCTTGAGGAATTGAATCTCCTTCTGAAGTTCCACCACTCTGCCTCTCTTCAGATGAAGTTTTTTTATAAGTTCACTCTTGAACAATGCAACGGATTGCAATTTTCGTTGCAAAAGTTTCGCTCTATCCATCAAACTTTCTGTACGGGCTGTGTAGTTCTCAATAGTATACATTCGTAAACTTTCTAAATCCAATAAGCTATTCTCATACGTATTCCGTTGAAAATCTAATTGATCAATTAATGCAGCACTCAATTCTTTTTGAATATCCGTTTCAGACAAGGGAACGTCTCCAAGAGCAGAGAGGCCCATCGCTGAGAGGAAAACAGAGGGACCCGATGGAAGAAGAAGTTCTTCCTTGAGAATCTTCTTTGCAGAGGGAGATGCATGGGATGAGGCTTCTCTATGCAAATGAGAACGTGTGATATAATGCGTTTTACGACGGGTTGAAAGGAAATTCCATGCGGCTTCCTCGAGACATTGGACGTCTTCATCACTCATAGGTAATGTATTGAGCAGAGTGGGTGGGATCTCCTCTACCGTTTCTAGGGTATAGGGCTCACTGTAAAGAAACTTTTCTGCTGCTTGCGCCTCCTTCACTTGGAAGAGTGTGGAAGCCAGAGGGTTTGATAACGTTAGCGGCTCTGTTATCCCTTTCTCTCCCCTCATGGACAGACCGGCGAGGGGATCCACCGCCTTTACTGAGCCCCCTCCATCGTTGACCGATAAATCAGCCGGAGGTGGTACAGCAGCCTCTCCAGACTCTAAAGAGGCTACTGTATATTTATCTATATCCTGGGTAGATTCTATCTCAAAGGGAGTCAGTGGAAGGGTGGGTGGGAGCACTCCCATCCATTTTGTAGGGGGAAGCACCCCCTCAGGCGTAGTAGAGAGGCATTCTGCCGTCGTATCTTCCTCCCCCCATAAAATGCGCCGCACGTCTCCTCCGTCCGATCCCCGAGGAGACGAGACCACACCACCAGAAGAATTCATGCCTTCCTCCGCCTGAGCCATGGTGCGACCCAAACGACGAGGCGGAAGGATCACTGGGGTGGGAAAAGCATGGGCAGTAAAAGGTGTTTTACAGGCCGAGGGATGCGGCAGCGGCAATTCAATGGAAGAACCCTTCTGTGGTGTATACAAGGCTTGGAGGGAGGTTAATCGACGATGTACAAAGATATCTTGGGCATAATCCCAGATGCGGCCGGTCTGGAGTTGGAGACAGAAGCGATGGCCCCATACATAGCCGTGAGTCTTGGCATGGCCAAGTTTATAACGGCCACAGCCAATATGGGCACAAAGCATACAAATCCATGGATCCGTTAAACGATAGCATTCTTCACAGGAGGGGATCGCCTCTCGCCATGAAGGTGTACTCAACGTGGAGTTTGTTTTGTTAGAGGAAACGTGGAGGAAGTTTAAGTGCTGCCGCCGCTGGGGGGAGGCGGAGTGTCGACGAGAACTAACGGAGAGGCGAAGTGGGGGGGCATGCATCATAGGAGAGGACGTAGGGAAGGAAGGAAGAAGATTTTGAGAGGCCTGTGGAAGGAGGGTCTGATGGGAAGGGAGGGCATCCGGAGGTGAAGGCAGCAAGGATGCGAGCAAAGGGATGGCAGGCGGAGGCCAAGCCTGGGCCAGAGGATCCGGGGTGTCAGAGGAGGAAGGGGGAAGGGGATAGCAGGGAATGGAGAGACGTCTGTAGGATTTTGTAGGGGAGAGATGTCTGTAGGATTTTAAACTTTCTTGATGTACTCTTGTGGGAGATGTTTCATAAAGTGATGCTCTATTCCAGTGGGGGGTACCTTCTGGCCATTTCAATGATGTATAGCTTTGATAGGGGGATAGGGGTAGGCATACTCTTCCCACTTCTGAGGATTCACTCAGAAACGAGGCGGTTTCATCAAAAGGAGAAGTATATTTTTTTGTCAATGCTGGAGGAGAGAGAGAAAACAGAACACGTAACAAGGTTTCGAAGGAATTTAAGAGAGATAAAAGGAAGAGGGGATGTATTTTTAGTGTTAAAAGATTTGAAAGGGAGAAGAAAGAGTGTGTGTGTACGAGATGATTTGAAGGGGAGGAGGAAATTTGAAATTGTAGGAAAAGGTGGGTGAGAGAAGCCTTAAAACAAAACAAAGAAAAAGATAAAGGAAACTATCGTGATAAAATGCATTAAAAAGTATATTCCATCAGACTAGAGTGGAGGATGGCATGAGAAGTAAACAAACATTCAAAGCAAAAAAAGATACGTGAGATATACAACTATCCATACACGGATAGGATGATGACGAGGCTATCAAAAAAAAAAGCGAATAACTAACGAAAAGAAGGATTTTCAGGATCACTTTCAGAGAGCATTTTAATGGATATCTCATTTGGAGCACTTGGAGAATCACATAGAGCAAAACTATATCGCCTAAGAAATGCAAGAACACACATTTTCAAAGAACGATGAACAAAAACATAAAAATAAGATTTTCACATACATTTACCAGATATCCAATAGTCACTACTAAAGGCATACTCTGCGTACTCCTCATCGGAGAGTATCACAACACATCTACCTATGAAATATGCAGCCTTCTAGCCTCTTTAAAAGTATATCTTACATCGCATTCGCTGTCTCCCTTTCTATACACGATGAGGATGAAATGCATCCACACAAGAAAAATTTTTAGAAAAATTCTCTACCGCAGGGTGCCCCCTCTGTGTGCCCGTTTTCCCCCCTATTTTTCCACACCCTTTCAGAGGAAGGAGATCACTCTCAAGAATTCCACCTACTTCATCCCACAGCAGGCATACGAAATAAATGCGTATAGAATGCCCTTAAAAATTCGAAAAACATCGCATTCAGAGTTTGTTCTCTCTTCTAATGAAAGTATGAGAATGAACACAGAGAGAGAGAGAGAGAGGGCAGTTTGTTGACTTTTTTTTTTTTTTTTTCCTTTTGAATAGATTCTCCAGGCATGTGTGATGATATCTTATCTTACTCACTCTCTTTCATTGTGTGTGTGTTTGACTCTCACCCTTTTCATGCTTCTTAAGAAAGTGTGTGTACAAAAGAAATGTGAATACTTGCAGCGTTTCAACTTTTCATGCGGAGCTCTCAGAAAAAATAAAGGGGAGAAAATTTTGCAAACGCTGTAAGGGAGAGAGGGAAGAAACCATCAAAAATGTAGAGAAAACAATGAAAGAAAAAACAAGAGGGGAAACTTTAGGAGACTCAAAAAAGTAGAGAAACCAATGAGACTGAAATAATCTCGTTAAAAAAACCTATCCAAAACCATAATTTTCTCAGGAAACGTATCCTCCACATGTATAACCACTACAGAAGCACACAAAAAACATCACACTAAAAACGTAAAATTCTCCCACACATTTCTTACACACAGTAGGCATCACATTCTATCTCTTTAACCGATAATTGGGTTGTTTTTGCTTCCATAGAGCATAATTTCGCCTCCAAGGGATATGCGGAAATACAGAGGCTGCATACGTACGAGAAGCCACAGCCGTACAAACCTTACAAGAAATGAAAGGAAAAAGAAACTCAGGATAGACAACCCATCCATTCACACGTGTGACAATCCCAGAAGCTGTACAATCTAATCGTTCTAGGCACATGGGGCACATGGGTATCGCTGAGCCCACAGCCAGCTGGGTTGGACAGAGATTGAAAGGTTGCTCTACATGTGGATGGTTTATTAGGAGATATGTACAACCCGTCACAAAACCAAGATAACAACACGCTCGTAGAAGCTTTGGTCGAATGCTGGCATCTACACATTCCATACATCAAGAAGGTATAGAGAGATTAAGATGGGAGGAGAGAGGGGAGGAGGAGGAGGAGAAAGGGGGGAGGAGGAGGGGGAAAGGAGGAGGAGAAGATATGGGGAGAGGAGGAGGAGGGGGGAGGGAGAAGGGAGAAGATATGGGGAGAGGAGGAGGGAGGAGAAGAAGATATGGAAGGAGGAGGGGGGGGTAGAAGAGCGATTAAAAAGGTACAGATGGACTAAGAACAATAAAAACCAAAAAAGATATAGATGGACCAAGAAGTAAATAGAAAACCAAATGAACTATTAAAAAAACAAGTAGCACACTGAGATCGAATGGTAGTAAAAATGAATGAAAAAAAGAAAAAATATGATTTTTGATGAGTTTATCCATAGAAATATTTTGCTAGTGCGTTAGATTTCCAATGCCTTCATAGCAGCGCATACGTGATGCCCAGTGTACACTCTCTCCATGCATTTCATTCTCTCTGGTTCTCTCCTTGTAAATTTATTAGAAGGAAAAATCAAGGGGTTCATTAAAAAAAAAGAAAATGTACATGTGTAAAATGATAAAACATGCAATAACAAAGAAGGCAAAGCGAGCATTCTCAGGTGGGCAGCAGCAGTCAGTTTTCACGAGAAAATACGTGGAAACACACATACATTAAAGTGCTACTTTCTGGTTCACCAATAAGAACTGCAATTGACAATACTTCTGGAATAAGAAGAAATTTCTAATCTTAAGCTCATTATTATGAAATATTCCCTCTTATCTTTTCCTTCTCAGGGTCACAGCCCCCTACATATTAAAGAGAGAACTGAGGTTGTTGAAATAAATTTAAAATAAAACACAGGCTACACTCTAAAGTATTTTGCGTGAAAAATTTTTCTCTAGCGTTCGTTTTCAGCACATTATTTAAATTAAAAGCATATCGTTGATGAAAAAAATTGAATAAAATTTTAAAAGAAAATCTTGTAATGATTTAAAAGGTGAACGCAGAACAAACAAACATATGCAAAAATTGAAAGAAATATATTTAAATGGGCTCTAGCATCTATCTGGCTACGAATGACACCGAACTATGTTTCTCTCAGATCAAAAAAGAAAAGACAATGTGCTAAGCATGGTTTTTCTATTCATATATTTCGCAGTAGACTTACTTTTACTTGATATTCCATTATCTTTAGAAACAAGTGAGGATCTTATTTCAGAAAATGGTAGCGGAAAATCTCGGCAGTGCCAACAGCGATAGAATTTATCCGCTGAGGCTTGCGATTCAAACGAGAGCAGAAGTGAGTAGAAATCTGCTGTATGCGGGCTTCCCTCCAAAATTGCTGGCACTCCTTTTCGGGAATGCACAGACGATTGCAGAGCTGCGAAAGCTATATCAGCTCCACCTCCTTCTCGTGGATAGAAAACTTTTGCACATTGAATTTGAGCCAAAAAATCAGAAAAAAGTTCTAACAACTCGCGCAAAGGGAGTATAACTGGTATAGAAAAAATTAGGATGAGATGAGTTCGCACAAGTGGAAGAGGGGAAGGGATAAGAGGGCGAACACGCCCCCCTCCGCCAGTATAGAGAGTGCTTTCCCATAAAGGAGGAGGGGATCCGTTGTAGAAAAGATGAATATCCACAGACTCGTAGCTACAAATAGGAAAGGAATATGGACGCAACGAAGCAACGTTAAATTCCTTCGGTGCGACCGATGATAGTGAGTAGTCCTGAGTTGGAGCGGCTGTGAAAAATGAAATAGAAGATGACTCATCCTTTGCCGTTTTATCCCTTTTATCATCAACTGAAAATTTACTAAGGGAAATTTCTTCGTCTAGAGAGAGTGAAAAACCAGTAATAGAAAACGATGGAGCGAGAGTCCTTGCAGAATGGTTTTCTTGTTGAGCTTGAGGTACGCCAAAAGTTTTATGGGGTACGGAGGGAATAATATCGCATGATTGGGATATATTTGTTGAGGCACCTTCATCCGATGCTGCCGCATCACAGCTATCAAATGAAAGCGGACCTGAAGTGGCGTTAGCTTCATAAATCCGCTCGAAGGGAGACATACAGACTGCTCCATATCTGTGATGTTTCCACTTTTCCTTAGACAAAATAGTGGCTAAACTAAACATGGAAGGAAAATTAGAAAACGCAGCTCTTCAACACTTCGTCATTCATCCACCCAATAGTAGAGATATTGAGTAATTTGCATTGTTTTCTCAACGTAGAGAAGCTGCTACCAAAAAGTTAGAAATCATTTGATACGCAAGCTCGAGTTGCATTGTTTTTTTTATTCACAAACGACGGGAGTATTCAAAACAACCAAGAAAAAAAAGAGTGCAGGTAAATGCCTGCGATAAAAAATACCCCCTTCGCTGTCAGCTGGTTCGACTTATTTTTTTATTATATGCAAAATGGCGGAAAAGTAAAATTCGCCCACTAAAATTTGTTCAATAGCATCACTTGTAGGCTGTCAATAATTGGTAAAAAGACGCTCACAGTCTGCTTCTGCTTTGCAAAGCATCCTTGTGGGCTTCGCATATGAGACGCTTCTTACACACTTATGAATCAATTAGCCACCAGCCACCGCTGTTGTCAAGGGAGAAAGCTCTGTAAAAACCAAATCATTTTTTCGGTTTGATGTAACAGCGACATAACAAGATTCCTTGAACATTCGTGTGTACCAATAACTCCGTTAAAAGAGTTATTGTAACTTATTATGCAAGCCACAAATATTTCTCTGCACCAAGAAAAATTTTGCCTAGCAGTGTCAATTGCCCGACGCAATGAAAGTATAAATGAGCAACAATTTTTGTTATTGGCAAATTGCATTTCTTTGATGCTCCGAAAAAATTACGTTTCTGCATATTCACAGTGTTGTGCCGTTCACTAGCTAATACAACAGTATACTTCCTTTGTTCTAAAAACGCATTGTTACAAATACGTGGCTGAGCCTCGCAACCTTTTCAGGGAGATCAAGCATATTGTTAAAGTTACTAAATTTCTCAAGTGCAATCCGGGGAATTTTTCCCGCTTTCTAACAGCAATGACCCCATAATTGCCATGGTTTTTTCTTACTGTTTTGACTACTTTTTGAGTCGCAATGATAAATTAGTTTTGAAACCGGAGATGCTCATGCAATCGAGGAGCAATGGCGAAAAAATATTTACATTTATCACTCCATCAACCACATAATCTCCTGTAACTGTACCTTTAGTGGGAGAGATAAGTTAAATTATCGTATTTTTTGCTGCTACATTTTTTTCGAAAAATGTTAATGTTTTTATGTGAACAAGAATCATAACATGTTCTGGTAGGAATGTATAAATCAGTACAAGAAATGAACAGTATAATGTCAAAATATGGCACGTAATTACTGATTTAGCAACTTATGTGCATGCCATTTGGATGATGAGAAATATTCTGAAGATCACAGAGTCAAAATATAAGCTTGCATTAAATCAAAAGCTACAAAAGGCATAGAAAGACTATCTGTAGCAAATAAAATTGTAGTGTGCGTAAGTAGTTTAGATATAAGAATGATATAATATTTATGATAGGTGTGGAATTAAGTAGTATAAGGATGATATAATTTTTATTATAGGTGTTAGAAATTAAATAGTACCTATGTGGAAAGTAGTTGCGGAGATAGGAGTAGTAGAAGTATGAATTGAGTTAATGACCCGATTAGTATTGGGAAGTAGTGTACGAGTCGACTAGGTCTATATTTGAATGCGCATGAATACAACTGACGTCTGACGAGCGACCACGGACATACCCGAGAAGTAATAGACAATCCATAGAAGTGAATGCAGAATCAGAACTAGAGGGGGAGTCAGTCTTATAACTAGTCTTTTCTAGTGACAATTTTTTGTAACAAATTACGGAGGAAGATATATTTTAACTCAACAATTTTGCTATAACTTATCTTTACAAGTTACAGCATCATTCGATATTTCCCTCGTTCATATATTGTCAGATAGGTATATATTGCACGATCTTAAGCTTCTTCTTTGCTGGGTTGTTGTTGTTTGTCGTAAATTCTTTCAAATCACTTAACTATTGCAGCACGTAAAATCAACTCTCATTCAAACATAGAAGCTTATTTGTATACATTAGCTAATTCTATGCAACTTAGAAGACCTAAAATATCTCCACTTTCACACTATCGGCAGGGTATTGCAAGGATCCTGTATTATCATACATCTAGACAGCTTCCACAAGAAAAAACCATGCTGTCGGATTTGTTTGTAAGTATAGCAGCAATTTCTTAATATAAAAGTATGTTAGCTACTTGCGCCAGCGACAACCGAGAAATGTAGGTAAAGTTGCACTTCAGCCGAATAGAAATTGAAATTACACCAATCACGCCCTCTACTAGCAACAAATTATTTTTACTGTATACATACTTTTTTTGGCACTGCACAATGACTGTGCCACAAGTAAGAAGAAACTACAAATTTGATTCAGTTTGTTGACTAGTTCTTAAACTATGTAGACTACAGCTAAATGAAAGGTTACTTAAAAGTTGAAAATGTTGAGAGTAGGACAGCTAAGTTATGCTAATAAAGGGAAACAAAAGATGTATGGTGATGCTGATGTAAAAAATGGATGATATAAGATCAGCTTGTCTTATATGGCTATTTACAAAAATATGTTTTAGATAAAAAATTTTGTGATTGCATTTATATCTATAAGTGTCAATGACATAAAATGTTGCGATTGAGATATTTTGAGCTACCTCTGTTGATCTATGATGAGCGAATGTAAGAGATAAGCTCTTCAGTGTATATGAGAGTGGATTTTTGCGTGCACCAATAAGTAAACAATTGAACAGATTATGTGACAAACAATTTCAAGCAGCAACGAAGAAATTTAAGAGCATGCAAATTATAAATGTTGATTAATATTTAATCAAGGGAATATTGAAAGATTAAATATGCTAAAACAAGTTAGACTGTAATAGTTAAAATAAAATATCTTATTCCTAATTGCGTACAAACAATTGTTAGTAGAAAAGACTAGAATGACAAGACTGACCTTACTGCCTCCCCTTTTAGCTCCGACTCTGCGGTTACTTCTATCAGCATATGTCAATGTTCTTGGTCGCTCGTCAACGTCGGTTGTATTTGTGCGCATTCAAATACAGACCTTGTCAACTCGTACCCTACTTTCCACTACTACCCGGGCTATTCCGTAACTACTTTCCGCATAGTTTAACTTATTCTTAACATATATCATTTCATTAACTCACCTCCATTCCTAAATTACTTACTCAAGGTATAATTACTTGACCTAAACCTTAATTACGTAACCTAGCATCAATTACTTAACCTAGCATTAATTAACATAATTAGACATTACTTATCCGCTTACGCTACAATTCCGCTTGTTACATAAAATACTTTATCCTACAGAAAAAGCACGGTATGTGTACAAGCTGTTGTAACTGGTTTAACGGAGCTAATTCACAAAAGAAGGCGAAGAGCTACAGAAAACACATCCTGAAATCTTTACAGTGACCCAGTGACGACTTACGAAGCCTTTTCTCTTTTTTTCTAGGGTCGTTTTGTGTTCTTACATGTTTTTCTGTCTTTTAGAAATATCTAGTTTTATTTTCACTGGCATGCTCAAAAACCAAATCATTAAACAAAGCTCTTGCTTACAATTACAAGACTTGTAGCCTTATAACTCCTGACTACCATAATTTCTGCGTAATCCTTCAGATATTACAATACCTAATTGTCTAACTAAAAAAACATTTGCAATAGTTAAATTATTGTAGAGTATCAGATGAACTGTAATGGCATGTATGAACACCAAATATGTAATGAGGGGTTTTCTTATAATGCCAATTCTGCTGAGATGTTAAGGTATTAGCATGCGTAGCGGAATGGCAAAGAAGAAAATGTTTGTAAAGCAAAATGTTTGAGAGAGTTATTCCCGAAGCGAGAGTTAACTTGTTAAGTCTTCTTACTCAAACTAATAAAGAAACATCTCTTATGTACTCAACTTATATAAAGAAGAATATCTAACGACTAAACTATAGGAGAAGAATATCTTACATACTTAAACCTCTTAACAATAAAAGAAGGAACAGTAACCTCCAACTAGAAATCATAAAGAAGAAACGACAACTAGAAAACTAGAATCATACAAGAAAGGAATTGTCCTTCTAAGAAGAATCTCCTACCTCACTTTAATCACCCTTCGTCGGGAGTTAAGTTAGTTATCACTATTCACGCATCGGATTGTGTTTGCGTGCACTCAAATACAATCCTACTCACTTCGTTCTTAATTTAACACTACTTTCAATATTGTCAACAATCATCTACTTCCGCTTTCATCCTTTCAACGTTACTACATCTCAAACGAACTTTCAAACCTCTCAATAATATTATTCGGTATTCGCTTCCACAAACTCACTCACTACAAACCATCGTAATAATACAATTGTTACAAAATAATTTAAACGAAAGATGAACCAAATTGTAAAATGATAGCCAAAATTGTCAAGCAGACAATAGTGTACACTGGAACAGCGAGGCTATTTTTGCTAACACTAACATAGTTTGTATCTCATTGAAGAAAGCCCAACCTAATACGACAAAAGGAAAAAGTATTTCACCACGAAAGTATCAAGTAGATAAACACCAAGGCAATTCGTCGCTATAAAATTAACTCTATTCCCAAATCAATTATTTTCTGCCTTTTCCTTATGGAGGTTGCAATGTCACCTTTGCCAGAAAGAGCTTTGAACTAGTATTACACAACTCGGTAGCTTACTTGAGAAAATTTTCTATCCTGCAGCAGATAGTGCGCACAAGCTAAATTTGGGGCTACTGTAGAGAAATCTCGTAACGATTTTTTTACAAAGTATTGCATTTTCCATCATTTTCCATGATGTATTGCAAAAATTTTCAAAAATGACCGAAGATATAAAATGCTGTCTGTGCATGCATTTCATTTAATGCCGTTTTGTATTAATTTCTTTTCTGCCTAAAACTTTGATATTTCTTGTATTTTACAGATGCGTTCATCTGCGAAATTTTTTTATTCAACGTTGCAATGCGCGAGTTCCATATTTGCACAGCATTGTAGACTGCAAAAAAAATTACTAACTGAGTGTTTGTGCTTAATTTAGAAATTACCCTGAGTGCACATATTCCAGCTCTTGCGCATATTCCAACTGTATCTCCGAAATGCACAAATTCAAGCTGTACCTCCAATATGTGGTATAAAGGTAGTACAAACAGAACTTGTAATACCGCTTTTTCTTGCTCACAAAAACAGGGGAATCAAGGTCAAAACATAGATTTTTTGAAACCGCATTGCATAGATCCATTAAGTACCACGTCGCTTCAAAATAGTGCATTTACTTCCCAGAAAGATAAACTAGAGACAAAGCCGCTTTTCTATACTGAGAAAATTTATTCTCAAAACAAATTTAGCGAGGCAAAAGGTTTTTCAGACAGAGCAAAGCGGAATCAAAACGAAGAAAACTTTACTTGGTTTTTTTACAATACATGGCTGAATCCAAAGAGATTTGTGCCAACGATATTTCATTGGAGACAACCCTTATTCCAATGCGGTAGGTACACATGTTTCTCTTCCCCCGGTGTCAAAAACCTTGATGATTTGCATGCACCCAATAACTTTCCATGTTAAAAGAATGGCGACATGCTCACTTTTGAACAAATTTGGCCATCATCACAGAGTGACTGCATGCATCAACGATAGCAGATTGCAAACTATTCTAGCAAATTTTTTAAAGATAAACTAGATGCGTTTCTGTTTTTACTCAGGGAACATATTAACAACGAAAATAGATGTCTTTCCTCATTTCGTAGACTACCGCATTTACCAAAAAAGTCAAACGCATAAAAAGCAGGGCATGAAGCCACTTACGGAGAAAAGCCAGCAAGCTATTTTTTCTTTTTATAACCTCAAAACATTAGAAAAATCGAACAAATTTCCAAACTTTAAAGCCAATGCGCCTGAATATCTTCCTAGGGATTCCACGAAGCCATTATATGTGTGCAGTTACGTTTCCTCAATTCATATACTTCTATCAATTCCTAGCATTGTGTCAGTAATGCGCAGTCATTGTAGTGATTTCCCATCGAACTTGCTGCATGAGCATGTTTTTTTTGTATTCTCATCTTTTTTTTCTAGTATTGTTAATTATTTCACATCGATCAATACTAAAAGGTAGAAACACACAAAGCGGATCTTCGAGCAGCAATCTTGTTAAAAAATTCATTATTTCTGTTACTTTGATTTACTTTAAGCGGACTACCAGCTAGTGAATTTATTATAAGGTCAAACAGCAGTATTTTATCTGCGAATACACTAATTGTTTTCGTTTATCAAAACGAGTAAAACTTATTTACCCTTCAAACGTAGTATTGAAAACGCAATCTATGAGAAAAGTGATCAACAAGAAAACGTGTATATTACTTCCCCTCAATATTTTGATAGCGTATGCATACGAAAAAAGCATCATATTTTTACGCGCATTTCTTGCTGTGTTGATTTGGGCATGTTTGGTAAGCAAATAAACAGCCACCAAAAACAAAGACAAAACAGAATATAAAATTCTTTTGTAGTCCATAATCAAATGGGTCTAACGGAAGACCGCTTGCAAAAATTTAATTGGGCAATGCGTCATATACATGAGGAGTGGAAAATTATGAGGTTCGTTTATCTTAATTTTACCTAGGAATTCAGGAGGTTCATATGTCTTAGTAGTTCTGTTTTAAGTATGAAATGGTAACATAGCCATCTAATTTTTTATGATTATAAAGCTGAGAGTATTTTCCAAATTTGTATAGCTAGAAAGAGTAATTCGGAAATTTTTAATAACTATTTGAACAGTAAATATGCCTTAGGTATTTTGATTGACATGTGGATCGTTTTTGGCTAAATTAAATATTTTCCAACAAATCTAGCTGGGATTCAAAAGAGTTCCACGTAATTTTAAACTTATCGACTGCGTCAAATTAGCACAAACCTCGCAAAAGAACAAAGCTTCGTTCATAGCTTTTAAGCATCAGATGAAACAGAAGATCCATCGGTCAATAGGCGTTTTGTATTTTCTTTTGTAAATATGCACTATTACTTAGTAAAATAATTTCAGTTTGAATTTTCTTATATTGCAAAGTAAGTACAACTATTGATTGAAGTTTTTAAAATGTAGACAACGTGGCGGATTTCAAGAAAAAATAGATAAATACGTGAGATAGCCAAGATGAAACGTTAGGAACATATTTGTTGAATGTAATATTAATGATATTTATGGTATTCCATCGGCAAAAAAATATAATAATATTTGGAAATACTACTCAATTGACTACACAAAGCAGTTGTAGAAACGATAAAAAATTTCTTTGCCGAAAGAAACTTTTATTAGAGATTCTACAAAAGTAAAAAAGCGTTACAAATTTGTTATCTAGCTTCATGGTAATGCGGGTTGCGAGAATGTCCAAATACTTGTAGTGAAATAATCACCTATTAAAAAATTTGGCCTTCGTGAAAATTTTTAACAAACGCTAAATTTGTGGCGAAAGATCATGTTTTAAGTGAAAAAGAATAGAAGAGAGTAGAAGGTAAATATTGCGCACACTTTTACAAATATGATTGCCTAGAGATTCAATTGCTCGATAGAATTAAGCCAGCATTAATTTTTCTAAATGGTTAAATTAGAAAGCGCTTGCAGCAAACAGTTTAAAATGAAGCTTAGCTGGAACATAAAAATTAGCTACCGACTTAACCGTGCTCTAACGTCGTTTTGAGAAAAAATTCTTTTAAAACAAAGACACAAAGCAAGATGATGCCCATCAATGGAATAGAATTATTTTTCATTATTTTTAGTTTGCAAGCACTTTAACAATTTTATTCAATCATGTCAAATTTTTAGCATGCTCAGCTTGACGCATTTTTTTTTAAATGTGGCTCCACTATTTGCACCACCTACATTATGTGTAAGCCCAAGCAATTTTAGTAAATCCATGCAATTTCAAAATCAATTAAGTTAATTTTGGTAAACGTTACCAAATTATTTTATTACGTATACTACCGTTTATAGCATGCGTCGCTCAAACAATAAAGTTGTTACTCCTGAAACAGCTTCTGCTAACTTGGAGAAACTAACGGGGCAAGATTTTACCCAAGTAGCTGAAGAAAATGAGGTCATAGAGTCACATGATGAAGCAGATGAATTGCTGCAATTGCAAGCAGATTCCGTTGAAGCACAGGTGAGATCATTTCTATTAAGTTATGAAGCAAATTCTGTTCTTGATGTATCTTTCCAATCTTCCAACGAATTAACTGATTATGTTGACTCTTCCAAAATTTATGATTAATCAAGTCATAGCTGCATTTCGAATTCCCCTTCATCCCTCGATGCGCAGTTTTTCTTTTTAATGTTCAGCTTGAACTTCTTACGAATAAAATTACTGATATTTCCAAGCAATTACACGCAGAAAAAAGTTATAATGCACAGCTTAAGAAAGGGCTATCAGAAGCTTATGAGGTAGGAAAATTTGTATCGAATTAGGTGCAACTATAATAAACATTTTTTTGTTTAAATAGCAACACGAAGTATTTCGGGTTTTTGTTTCTTATTTTGAGTCAGGTGTTGACGCAGGCGAAAAATGAAAGAGATGATTTACTGTGCTACAAAAAGCATGGTCTGCGACCTGTTGAGCACACAAGAAAAGGGTAAAATTGAAACCGTAGGTTTAAGATGCCAATTCGTAAAATCATGAAATAGAAGTAACTAACAAGGAAAAAAATGGTTACAAGGGTGCTTTAAAATTATTCTCAAGAAAAGCGGCAATAATTTTTCCTTTTTGCACATTTTAAGTCTGAAATTCTTTTCTTGCAGTGTCCTGGTTGAAGCATCTCATCCACATATTTTAGAGGTCTGCTCAATATATTTTGTTGCTTCTTACGTTGAGGCTGGTGACGATTATTTGTATAAACACAGCGAAAAGTTGAATGTAACGCTTTTTCTAGTAAGAAAATAATTGAATGGGTGCTTTGTTCCACAATCAAGAAGTACAAAATATACAGCAATTTTCCACTAACATATTGCAGGTAACAAAAAAAGTTGGACAACTAGAGAGGCAACTCTTAGAGCAGCAGAAGCGAAACATAAGCTTACGGAACCAATACGAGAGCCACTTAGCAACTTTGCGTCAATTAGATCCACCAAATCATGCTGCTATTAAAAAGAACATCTTGCAGCAAGTTGGAAGCCTTGTAAGGTATCAAAATAAACAGGAACCATGTCATTACATTCATTTTGAGTTAATGCAATTCTCTAAATACATGTTCAACAGTGTAATTCTTGCTGAAATAAAGGGTTACACGTATGATTTCAGTAAATATATAAAAAATAACTTGTAGGAAATATCGTGACTTGGCAAAGGAAGCTGTGGAAATAAGCTATGAAGAAAGAAAAATAGTAGCGGGAGAGCGGAAAAAAGCAAAAGCTCTAGCACAGGCTGCTTGCAAACATTTTGAGGAAGAACTTAAAAAAAAAACCCAAGTAAACTTATCTTCTACTTATCCGACTAATTTTTTTGACTCAAAATTCAAAATAAAAAGTAATAGGAACATATTTATTGGACAAGATAAATTTGTTCAGAGAGCACTGGAAGAGTTTCGCACACTTGCTCAAATGGCACATAAGGAAGCTGAGAAAGAGAGGAATGATCTTAAAATTAAGTGGTATGTGGAACACTTACCCCATGGTATGCTTCATTGAACTTCTCAGTTCTCACTTTCAATTGTACACAAATTTTGCATAATTTTCAATTGTTCAGCGAACAGCTAGATACAGTTGTTGAACGTGAGCGGCAAATCTTCGAAAAACAAGTTATGCAGGTAATGCTCGTGCATTCAAATTTGAATTATTCTGTTGTAAATGATTTCATATCACATATACAATTGGATATGCTTGTTGGATTTAGGAAGCAGAAAAATACATTTCTGGCTTCCAGCAAGAAAATAAAATGCTAAAGAATCAACTCGATGCCAGTCGAAGTACATTTAACAGTTTAATCAATGAGCTTTCACAAAAGGTGAGAATATGGCACGACAATTTTCGTGCTCATGCGGTGAAGAATTGACAATTCTTCCCCTCATTTTCAGGTAGAAATTGAATGCGCAAACTTAGAAGAAAGTACGGTCAAGGGTGTGATGAAGCTGCTAAATGAGAATAAGATGAACTTAACGGAAGACGAAGTACGGTCATTTCTGGATGAAAACAGAAAGAGCTTGGCTGCGAAAGAATCCAAGGAAATAAAAGTAAGCAAGCGTTGACATCAATTCCCATTAGAAATACTACTCTGTGCAAAGCAACAATGCGCTTCGTTTGCTCATACGTAGGATATCCCGTCATTCAGTGATAATAAAGGATCGACACTTATCCATTATGGCTTCCGAGCTATGAATAATCCATAATAAGGATTGGCACGTAAAATAGCTCTACCCACTCCCCAGAGTACTTTGTGCTCTAAATAATTCTTCTCAAAGGAATGACCGAAGCTCCAGGCGAGGATTGCGAAAACTTTTTGTTGTGGTTTTATTAAGATTTTTTTGTGTGTGCATATAATTCAATCTTTTATACCTAAGTATTTTTTCTTGTTCGCACTGGTACTGTAAGAATTATTAAGCGTACGCAATCAGATTTGATAAAGCTAGTCCCACGAATATTTTGTGTCGACGAATGCAAGTAAGATGAAGTAGAAACGTATATAGTTAATCTGAAATGCTCACAAATAGCAAAAGGGTGTTAGGGCAACTTGTAGCATCACTTTCTACGCTCTTCCCAATGCGCTCGAAGCAGAATCTGACTTTTCAAACTGGTGCAAATAAGTGTATACCACAGCAATTAGTTCATTTACGGTACATCGCTGCTTTTATCATTAAATGTTCCCAAATTGCAGTGAAGAAGCTCAGCTTACAATATGTGTTTGGTATCAATTTTAAACTGAGAGAAATACGGGATGCATAGTATAATTATTCATCCCATAGGAATACTCTCAAATGCATGGCGTGCTACAACCATTCCATATGATCTTTCTCCTAGTAAAATTGCCATAGAAGAAGCTCAATCCATTTTATCAAAGCGTATCATCTTAGTAATTTGGAAAATCTCATTGCAATTGAAAAAAGTTACTTCGGCATGATCAATGAAATATGTTTCCGTGCCTCAGAGCCTCTGATAACATTTTTAGATACAAGTATTCCCGACATTCTTGCATATACAAGCAACAATTGAAGAGATATTGAAACAAAAAGAAAGAAGCATAGGAGCATAAATAGAGTTCTCCATTAAACTTTTGGAAAGTATTTTTCTTTTATTCAGTTATGTATTTTCAAAAGATCATCACCTGACATGCAGTCGTTTTGGGATGAGTAAATAAATAGAGGAAAAGAGTAGGTACCGGATTATCAGTTGAAAATTTCCTCATTTAATAAGACTGCATGCTGCACAGAGTGAGCGTCGCAACATTCTAAGCGCAGCTTAGTCTTTGCTAGAATGCGTACTGTAGCTCGAATAATTCTGTCTTTCAGTCATTTTTTAGACAGCATAATTCGGTGTGCAGCATGTGCGGCAGTGGTTTATTCCTTGCTCAATGAAGACAATACAAAGAATGACGGTTGCATTTTTTTGTCAAATGCGGAAATTTCATCTCCTAGTAATAATGTGAAAGGCACAAAAAGTCATTCAGGGTGTAGGCGCTACTTTTCGCACTACAAAATCAAATTAGCAGTCAGCGCACCCACCGCAAGACATACAGACATATTCTGATACGCAAGACTATATTGCGATTGCCGAGGTCTTTGTTTTCCGGTGTGCCAAAATTCGAATCTCAGGGTTACCCCTCAATTTATGCAGATATTTTATTGCCGCCATATTTTCGTAAAACGTTATGGAATTCCATTCATACAATCGTTCCCACAGTTGTCTACTGTTTCACTCCCTTTTATCTATTTTTTATGATTTCTGTTTTCTGCTTCCTAAACATAAATTAGATTTTATTTGGTTTATCTTATTTCAGTATTCTCTTTTCTCTTTCGAGGAACTCGGCCTTACGAAGACAGCCAAGTGTCTCAATATCGTCAAACTGATTACCTTTTAACGTTTAATTTTTCTTTTCTGATCTACATTTTTTCTTTTATTGCAATGACATTTTTACTTACTTTTGATCTCTCCGTTGCCAAAGATTTTTTTTGCAATTGAAAAAGAAATTTCTTTCTGATCGTATACCTACAATCGAGTAAAGCAGGAATTACGCTATTCATACTGTTCTATAATACAGGTTGAAATTAAAAGAAGCTAGCAAAAATTGAGTTGTTTTTGATGAACTGTTACAATTTCACTAAATTGATAACTTCTTAGCTGCATCAAGTTGCATTTTTTTCGTCTTTCACCATGAGAGAAATTGTTCACATTCAAGGTGGCCAATGTGGGAACCAGATTGGTGCAAAATTTTGGGAAGTTATTTCGGATGAGCACGGAATCAATCCGGTGAAAATTTTAATGATTCTTACTTTTTTTTCCTGTGAATTTTTATATAGCTAAAATTTCTATATTGCTAACATTTCTATATTTGATAGAGGGAAGATTCATTTATCCTTTTAGTCTAATGGTAGAGATGCTGTCTGTGCAAGTATTATTCATTCTTGTGCAGTAATTGCGTTGACTCTCGTGCTGCAATTTTCCCTGTCAAGTTATTGAAATTCCATTCCCCCTGCATGTTTTTATTTTTATTTATGCATTTGTACCTCGTAAAACTGGATACAGACTGGAACCTACCAGGGTGATAGCGATTTGCAGCTGGAACGAGTAAATGTCTTTTACAATGAAGCTACTGGAGGGCGCTATGTTCCGAGGGCTATCCTTATGGATTTGGAGCCCGGAACAATGGATAGTGTTCGCTGCGGACCTTTTGGGCAACTATTTCGTCCCGACAACTTTATTTTTGGGCAAACTGGCGCCGGAAATAATTGGGCTAAAGGGCATTATACAGAGGGTGCAGAATTAATTGATTCGGTTTTGGATGTTGTTCGTAAGGAGGCCGAAGGATGCGACTGTTTGCAAGGATTCCAGGTTAGCCGTATGTTTCGTCATTCATGGAAGAGTTATAGTGCTTGCAGCGAAGTAGTTCGGAAGTATCATTCAAAAATATATTCCAAAACAGTTAAATTTGAAATGAGAAATATAGATACAGTTTTTTTAATTCTGTACTAATGCCGGAAAAATTATATTTGATAAAATTATTACCACTACTATTAGGTTACCCATTCGTTGGGCGGTGGAACGGGCAGTGGCATGGGTACTCTGTTAATCAGCAAAATTCGAGAAGAATATCCCGATCGAATTATGGAAACTTTTTCGGTTTTTCCATCGCCGAAAGTCAGTGACACTGTAGTTGAGCCTTACAATGCCACTCTATCGGTGCATCAACTGGTGGAAAATTCGGATGAAGTTCAAGTGATTGATAATGAGGCGCTATATGACATCTGCTTTAGAACATTGAAGCTTACCAACCCTACTTATGGTCTGTCTTAACTTTTTAAAATTCTGCTCTGAATGAGCGATGTCAAGCTTTAAGAAATATATTAGCGTTAATTTGTAACAGTTATCTCAATATGTTTTATATGCTTCAGGTGACCTAAATCATCTTGTTAGTGCCGCCATGAGTGGTGTTACTTGTTGCCTTCGCTTCCCTGGTCAATTAAACAGTGACCTACGCAAATTGGCGGTCAATTTGGTACCCTTTCCCCGTTTGCACTTTTTTATGATTGGGTTTGCTCCCTTGACAAGCAGAGGGTCGCAGATGTATCGTTCGCTGACTGTACCAGAATTAACTCAACAAATGTTCGACGCAAAAAATATGATGTGCGCCTCTGACCCTCGCCACGGTCGATACTTGACTGCGTGTGCGATGTTTCGTGGAAGAATGTCCACGAAAGAAGTCGACGAACAAATGCTGAATGTCCAGAACAAGAATTCGTCCTATTTCGTTGAATGGATACCGAATAATATGAAGTGAGTCTTCACGTTTAAACATGTCGTAGTGAAAGCCAAGAAACTATTTTTGTTATAGCATGCACGTAATTCGTTTTTATAGCATACTTATTACATCAATCGATAATTTATTTTTTCTTGCAGATCAAGTGTTTGCGATATTCCTCCTAAGGGTTTGAAAATGGCTGTCACTTTTATTGGAAATTCCACTGCCATTCAAGAAATGTTCAAACGAGTATCTGAGCAATTTACAGCAATGTTTCGCCGCAAAGCTTTCTTGCATTGGTAATATAAGTTCATAAAAGTAAACTCATCATTGTTTATCTTTTGATACGACCTATTTCTGATTTAATATTTTTCTGTTAGGTACACTGGCGAGGGTATGGATGAAATGGAATTTACTGAAGCCGAATCTAATATGAATGATCTTGTTTCTGAGTATCAGCAGTATCAGGTATTTAGATAGTTTATCTGCGCCTATCGATGCATGAGACTAAGATGTTTTTTTTAAACGTAAAATCTTTTTGGTCTTCTACAGGAAGCTACTGCCGAAGAGGAAGGAGAATTTGAGGATGAGGAGGGTGAAATGGATTTGGATGCCGCTTAAATTTGGCACCATTGCTACATGGGCTGTACAGTGGAATTTTCGTTGAAATAAGGCATAGTACTGAAAAAATGGGCCCCATAATGAAAGAGAAGTATTACCACTATGTCAAACTTGAGAATCAAATAAGCATTCACTTAATTGGATTTCATTATATTATCCGTTGCATGACTTCAGGAAAAGTTATGTTCTCATTGTTATGAGAGCATTTCGAAATACAGTCACTTAAAGGAATGAATGTTGGACGCGATCTATTCTTAAACTCCATTTTTTTTAATTTTTGGGAAATAAACCACAAATCACCACATGCGCACTTAATTCTAATTCATTTGCTTACCTGAGTCAAAGTCTGCTACGAATTGGGCATTTATGTTACTCTTGCATATTACTTGTGTGTACACCATGCATGAAGTTGCTTCTATAAAACAAAGCAAAGTGAAAAAAGTACTCTAATTCCTCAACATGCGAGTATAACTGGTCAAGCTTTGTTTTTATTTTTACTTTATCTTGCCTGTAAAAGTGTTTCTTTGCCATCCAAGTATTATTTGGCATAAATGCCAGGAGATAAATTGTTGCTATCCTGCAGTAAATTAATTCAGCTTTTCAATATTAGAAGTTTCAGTTCGATTTTTATATTGTGAAATTTACCCTGAATTTGTAAATTTAGTCTGTATACTTTTTGAATAATTAGAGCTGTGAATCCAGAACTTATTTCATTAATTTGGCAGTATTCTCAAATCAATGGTCTTAAGTCTTGATCGACTGCTTAAAATACTCCCTATATAGTGGGTGTTGCTGTACGTTTGTAATTCGTAAGATGTATAGGCTGCAAATGAACTTCTTTACCGTAATCGAAAGATGTAATTAGAGTAAAGTCCTAAATCTTTAACAAGTATTTATTAATAGTGTTTTTAGGTATTCTTATTCAAAAAAGTAGCAAGTGTACAGGACAGTCTAGCCAAATCGCATTTCTCGAGAATTGTTTAATATTTCAATTCTGGAAACATTTTCAAAAAATCCACGAGTATTATCTTTAACAAGAAAAAGTGTAACGTGATGAAAATTGATTTAATGGTCAATTCTAAGGAATTCAGCTTTTCAAGATACCAGATTCTTTAATTTTATGCGCAGTACTCACTGAATTTGAACTGTAATTTCTTTGCAATATCCATGCTAAATGCTTAGAATTAAACTTCATTTTAGTCATTTATGAACAAAGTAAGAGTGGCAATTTCGTTGAATTGTTGAGAAGGGCGCATTCTTGAAATTACCTTACTTGTAGAAAATTCCATGTCTGCAGACGTTTTAAGTATAATAATGCGCTTTAAACAAGGTTACTACTTGAAAAAGCAGTAGCTTATGCAGATGTCCCTTAAGCTTATGGGGATATCCATATATAGAATAGGGGCGCAAGGTTATTACATCCCACAATTAATTCCTATGCTTTTCACATTTTAGATAATAACTAAATGGGTATATATTGAAAATTACTTAACTTCACCTATCCACTAATGAAATTTGAGCCCTGCCCCAACGGTAGTATCACATACTAGTGAAAAGCGGCTGTCCACTGATTCCGTTATATTACTATACGCGATGCTAGTATTTTATCGTAACCACATTATAGTTGTCTAGATATCATACGCAAAGATCCTTAGCCTCCTTCCAATTTGTTAATAAACTCAGACATTGAGCAGAAAATTTAAAGAATTATTTTAAAAGTCGAGAAAGGAAATAAGAAAAAGCAAAACTGACATGACTTCCAATTACGGGGAGATCTGAGTTGACAATTTCATTTGAACTTATCAGTGAAATAAACATCATCAAACTTGTAAATTCTCACATAACCATCCTCCCCACCAGAAGCATAACCTCCACCATCAGGCATCCACTGCAAAGAGTTTATAGGCCCAAAATGGCCTCTGCAGCTCCCTAATTCTTCAGCGCGCACCATGTGATAAATTAAAGCCTGGAATTTACCCTCAGTAGCCGCCGCTGCAAAAACAGTTTGACATGAGTATGAGTAATTTATACAATCTTATCTTGAGCATCGACATTAGACAAGCGAAAAATTGACCAAGTACGTAATTATACGAAGCCAATCAAATACGCATATAGTAGCTTTTTACAAAAAAACTATGACCTTAAGACTAGCACAACGCTTGCATCTCATTCATCATTTATCACGGGTAAAATTAGAAAAAAAAAGTAAAACAGTAATATT
Organism: Cardiosporidium cionae; assembly: GCA_015476325.1. NCBI lineage: Eukaryota > Apicomplexa > Aconoidasida > Nephromycida > Cardiosporidium > Cardiosporidium cionae. Next base: position 38,145 of record JADAQX010000285.1, read on the forward strand.
GAACATTAGAAAATTACTTGAAGTGACATCTTCGGCTTTCTGTCCACCTCCAAGTAAGACATGGCATCTCCGTGAATCATCTTTCTTGTTGTATGAGGGAGAAATATCACACGCATTCAACGGACGATCGGTCTTGTAAGACTGCATAGAATATGAGAATAATTTTATTCTTTCCTGTCATCAATAAGCTAAAATGTACAACAGTTTCTAACGGAAAATACAAAAACATAAAAAATTGATGATATCAGTAGATAGTAGGAAAACGAAACTTATTGCAATACATGCGATACAAGAATGGAAATGTAGCGACCTTCAAGACATTAAAATTGATAGTGTCCCATAACTTTGCAGATCCATCACTAGAGCACTGAACATGACAGAGATCAGTTATAATAAATGATTGATAAAGGCCATTATCGGCACATTTTTCACTTCAAGAACACTCTAATTTCAATTTCGTCGAATAAGGAACATCAAGCTATCGCTACTTGCATATAATGCAACAATTAGAGAATAGCCTCAAAACCAGAGAAAAAATACAAACATGGACTAACAAAAAAAGATAGGAAAACAGAAAAAATTTGAGGGAGGATGAACAAGCAAAAGCATTTTCCAAGAGTGCATAGCAGTAAAGGCAATCGAAAGGGAAGTGAAGTACGAAAAAGCAGCAGTACACGCTCACACAAAAGTATTTACACTACGAACAAGTTAATGATTTCCAAAGAATATAGTTACCGAAAGCATAAGCGCCCTATCATCAGAGAGGCTTGCGGAAGTTATGTTTTCAGAATGTGCACTAAATTCTCGCAGAAATTCCCCAGTGTAAGCATCCCAAATCTAAGAGAGGCAATTACACATAGAAACCATGTATGAATAATACAGCACGTGTTCCTAGGAAAAAAGTAGCCTGTATTCCATGCACAGTATTCTTCACAGCTTTAAAAAACAATCAACAGTAGATCCTAAACGTTCCTCATCACAAGATACTACACATGTTTTTAAAAAAAGCGTTTATTCATTCATATTAAACAGTTTCATAATAGGAGAGAGGAGCTAAAAGATTCAAATTTTTCCTTACCATAATATTGCCATCTTCATGACAAGAGATAATAGCCTCATCAAATGGACCCCAGTGAACACGAGTACACCGAGAAGTGTATTTATCTTGGGCCCAAAGAAGAATGGGATCCGAGGAGCTATACTACAAAGGAAAAGAAAAAACTGAGTGACCAAAGGTTTCGTTAAATTAATGCGGGTATACGATTCATAGCAAGACAGCAATGCAGCAATGGCAAAAAGTTATGCAAGCATGAAACAAGTTATCAGAGCTTGGACAAAGCATAACACAAATAAGAGGATCGACATAGCTATAGCCCGCTCTCATCAGAGTTAACAAGTACAAGACCCGACAAAGCTTTTGCTTCGATTCTGTAACTAAAGGAGTCGTTTCCAAAATTTTGGAGGTAACTTACATCGTAAACTTCAATTCCTTTTTCATTCTGAGAAAAGGAATCGTGCACTAAAGCAAATTTTGACTGGGCTCCTGGTTTTCGACACCATTCAACATATCTGTTCGAGAAAAAACAGTCGCAAAAATACTGAAAAGCTTTTTTTTAAATACAACTTTTTAGTCAAATGAAAACGAACTAAGCAAATAGTGAGGACATAATTTGTCTGTTGCGGAAAAATATTTTTTATCGGTAGCTAACTTGCATGGTCCACTCAGGTTTAATTCATTGCGAACAGCACCAGTTTCCACATCAAATATCAAAACCTTCTGATCCAAAGAGGAAGCAATAAGCATCCGACTATCCAAGCTGCACTCAGCATTGCTAACCACACCTTTTCCACAGGGATATGTTCCTAAAAACAGAAGAAACAATGGCAAACCAATTTCACACGTTAGGCCTCTCCTACACATCACACAAGGGCAGGACATCATTTTAATGCATCCTCATCTACTTTGAATGCTACCTGCTAATTCACCCCGATTCGTCCACCAGACGGATAGGCATGCATCCTAAAAAGAATATAAGTAGCAATAAAGTAACCATGTAGACGCAAGGCAAAAAACCTTTCATTGCAATGCTGCAATGTATAGCTTTTTTCATTCCACGTGAAAATGAGAAAATGCTGCATTTCTTAATTCTTCCCTTCCATTCACTCATGGCTTTGTTTTTTTCACATCACTGTTACTGTGCAAGCATAAAATCAGAAGACAGCAAAAGAAGAAGCCTTTCCGCTACAAAAAAAAGTCACTTTCAGCTTGTCGTTTTATCGTAGCACAACAAATTGTTTGGTAATATTCGATTAACTGAGGGAAAAATAGCTGAGATACTTTCTCAATAACTTGACAGTACATTCCAAACACATGAAGAACATTGTATCGTTTGTCTCACCCTAATCAAAAAAAGATGAAGATCACGAGCATAATTACCAACAGTATATTCTTCGACAACTCTCACGAAATTTTTACCTTTCCGGCACTAAATAAAAGATCTCCATCCCGATTAAACACCACAGACGTTAAAGGCCTCTCATGGCCAAGGAGGTAAAAGGGACGCATTATACGAACGAGGAACAGCCTTCAACCTGAAGGAATGACACGCTTCTTGCTAGAACGTGAACTAAAATATTGAAAGTATACTAAAGCAAGGCAAAAATTGACATAGTCTCGCGGAAGTACAAAAGAGAATTAATGTAAAGTACAGTAATATGTGGATACAGATGGGAAAGGTTTTACACAGAAGAAATGCAAGTAGGACAATCAATACGATACACTAAAGGTAAAACAACCGTCTCACCATCACGTTACATGGAATGTGAAAAAAAGGTAAGTTTTTCAAGCAACATAACGCTACCTGCATTAGTCAATCGAACCGAGTTAAAGAGCAGCAAGAACAATACAGAGGTATACTAAAAGCAGAAAAAAACACTTTTCGAAACTTTGTGTACGAAAAGGCAGTAAACACAGAGAAATTTGCGAAAGTTCAGCTTGCAAGGTGCATCGCATACATTATTGCTCCCCCGCGTGATACAATTTCATACTGCTGAGGTAATATGCTCCAGCTAAGAATCCGGCACATATTTTGCCTGCAGTTACTATACAGAAGAACACTTGCCCTGCTCCTTTGATGTCGCCTTCCTTGCAGCACGCAACATGGGGCGCCTAAGCATCTGAAATATGAACTCTAAAAAGTAACGTGTGTACGGGTTGCCTCTCTTAGGAACTCTGAACATTTTCCTAGCATTTTCCCTGTTGGAAAAAAATACTTACAGTTCAATATTTTAAATTTCGAAAGAATGAAATTTGCTCAAATTAATGAAAAGTTTGTGGAGTTTTGTGTAAAAGCACACACGTGGCAGGCATCGCCTTACCATTTTAAAAAAATTGCTTCGGTAGATTGATAAATATTTTTTCAGAAAGGCAGTATATTTGCAACTTTATAATTCCCGGCGCTGTAATTTCGTCTTTATTTTTCTCTATTCATGTGTTCGCAGATATTGTTAAGTATGTTACACCAGCTGCTATTTGTCTTCAAGACACAACATATACCCATTTTCATCTCTTATTTCTGATGATACAAAGTTCCTTCCAGAATGTTTATTAGGTTAAGGTATATGCGCATAATTCCCTACTAGAAATGAGTTAAATATGTTTTCAGAATGGTTAAGTTCGTTATAAGAAAAAAATCAGAATTGGGGGCAATACTACCATATCAGTATCAGGTGAATTCTGTAACTTGTTTTATTGAATCAATGAGTAAGTAGCTATTTTGTATTATACTTTTCTTATAACTATGCTTAGTTAGGAAATATTTCTTGGTTACTGCATTTTTTTTGTGATTTTAGCTTTATGAAACTATTGATGTGTCTGTTACGACTTATAACCCCCTTTAATAATAGCTTTAAGCCAAAATGCTATTTTATTGACAGTGCATCCCCGCAAACGTGTCTCCTCTAAAAAATTGTTTTTAGTAGTTATAGCGATAGACAATTAAAAATACTTTGTAAGAGAGAAAGGCGCATCCTTTTGTTGCGAGAATTAAAAAAGTATAGTATCATAATGTTACCATAAAGATGATTTATAATAGAAAATCAATGCCCTTTCACCGAAAGTATATGGTCCATGCTAGCTATCATTTATTCCCTCCCGTATGCAGCTTCGATCATCTTTGTAGCAAGAACCAAAATTTCCATCAAATATTACGAAATCAAGAGAATGGAACACAATATAGACAATGCCTCTCATTTGTATCTAAAAAATGCACCCATCGCATATTATTCATAGTATTCCGCACTAACAAAAGGTAATTAAATTTGCTTATATAACGCAGATAGCTTTTATCTTAAGATTCACTTGCTGTTTTGCAAGACAGTGCCAGCAAAGAAATATCGAAATAAGTACGATAATGATGAAAAGAATTATACAATTGCGGAAGATTACTAGCGGCTGTTATTAGCAAAGGATATAAGGTTAAGGCTGTTTGTAGAAGCAGGAATTAAGGGCAATCTTTTATACTCTTTCAATTATTTCTTTACGAAGGGTTTCCTGACAGGATAACTGCAAGGTATCTAAATTTTTGTATACTTATCCGAATATATTTGTGTATGATCGCTGATTTGATGTGCACTCACAAAAAAATCTCGGCAAAGCAAAAGATCCATACGTCGCGAAAGAAAGCTGACACATAGTAAATAAAAATGTAAAAAAGCAGGTAGAATTGTAAACAGTCAAAATAATAACAAAGAATAACTTATGCAATTCAAAAACGCATCTAGACGGTTAAATATCTTTTTGTTATAGTTTGTGACTTTTGAAGCATTGTCATACCACGGTAAAAAGGGATATTTTAGTATGCTGTCCTGGAATAATAGAGACTGACGAATCAGTTCAACCTGCTTCCTGCCCTTTTTGGTTAACATCTTAGAATTTCTCTGACTATTTTTAATTCGACGTAAAAATGTGAGGAAGGCATTGCTTGCATTCTTTCGAATGGATTCATATTTCCGATGAAACAGTGGTAATTCATTCGATAAAACTTCACAACTTAACCTAGTATTTGCGATTGATGGAGACTGCAAAAAAGTATTTTCTACAGGTTCTAAAAATTGCGGAGAATTTTGATACAAGGCAATCGAGTTCTGAATGCAAGCAACCTTATCAAGCAGCCATCTAATGATGACATGAGGAAGAAGCGGTAAAACAAAATTAGGATCAATTGAAAGCGCATAGATGACAACGCAAAACTCTTCGAGACGATCTTGAGGTATCACAGGATGGATATCCGTATGCTGTGCTGCGATCTCTTCGGTTCCATTAGAAAGCGGTAAGCCTTTTTCAAGAATCTTTTTTGCATGCCACCAGCCATTGTTTGTAGTTATAATCTCCCATCGATCTGAAATGTCGTAGTGCATAAGAAATCTAATGGAATGCACACATAAAGCTACAAACTCTTCACGAAATTCCCCTTGCAAAGCGCTTAATCCAAAAGTTGTTGATAAGTAAAGTAAACTCGACAAGATTTGTATAGACCCTGCTATGAGAATAGTTGCACTGTAAATAGGTCTTGATGTATATTCGCGGTGACAATTCTCCCGAGAGCAAGACGCAAAAGTATTAGCACAACTATTACCCAAAAGCCAAGTTGATGATAATAACTTGTGCTCTGCTTCGTGGAACATAAACTTAATTCCTGTTTCCGTATGCACATTTCCACAGGATCCCGCCAAGGCAGGTGTAGAATGAATTCCAGGAAACAAGTTTGTTTCAGTGTGAGAAGATAACATAGAATGTAAAGTAGAAAGCCATTTAGATCGCACACAACACGAAATTACGCGAGTAAATTCCGTAATGGCTGAACTTTGTTCCGTCAGATTCAAATTATGATAGGGAAATATTTTGAAAAGAAGGGAAGTTTGATGAAATAGATTCACTGCGTTCACAAATATTGCTTTAGAAAATAAGCAAAATGAATCATTGATTTCAAACTGCGTGCTAATGTCGTTGCTGCTAACTTTCACTAAATTATCAGAGAGCGCAGAAGAACTTGTTTGCGCAGTAGAGTGAGACGAGGAAAATTGCAGCATATGGTCGCAACGCTGAGACTGCCATGCTAAAAAGTGAGATGCCTGGTGAAAAACACTTAAAGGAGTATGTGTATTCCACGCGCAAATACTGTCTAGTATGTAAAGCAACGCATACAATTCTGCCTCATGTCTGATGAATCCTTCCCACAAAGCTTGAGGTCTTTCGTAACGCTTTGCATGTCCAGGAGAGACGAAAATGTCATTTTTTGTGATTTGGGGGTGTTCATTGTGTAATTCACATAAGGATGGAGCAGAAGAAAGGGTGGTATAAGAAATCACTTTACCGTATAGCTCTTCTTCAAGAGACAACATAATACTGTCAAAAAGTTGAGTATGCACGGTTGCAGTTACGCCATAAATATACACCATTAATGCCATTTCTACAACATTATAGCGGAGGCCACAGTCAGGTCTTATCAATTCTAAGGATGGTTGAGATGCACTTAGTTTAGGGTTCCAAGAATTTCGTGATTTCGAAAGACCAGTAGCGAAGAAATTTCCCATGGACTGTGTGCATTCATTAACGCATCAAAATAAAACACCTTTATCAAATCAATTGTCATTCGCATCCTATTCTTGTGTGAAGACTACAACACATTTTCATATGTATATGCAGGTGATCACAGAAATAACATAGATATAAAAAAAAGTGTTCATACAAAGAGAAGTGAACCACCAACAAGGGTACTACTGTAATTCATTAGGGTAGCTTTTCCGCAGCTAAACACAAACCATAAGAAACGAAGATTCCCCAAATCCAGTAGAGACGAGAGAATAGCACATAAGGAGAGCCAGCTTCGAAGGAAATGAAGCTCTGCTCATGCATCGAAATGTTACATGCTTGGATAGAGCCATCTGAAATAAAATAAAGAGAATAAGAAACAAAATTTCGACTAATAGTAACTCAATCATTTGCGCATTTTTCATTATTAGGCAAGTAAATTGACGGTTTTCGATAAAATGATTGTAAACATGATACATCTTTAACTACATACAAAGTAATTTTTAAAAAAAAATTTTATGCGCAAGAATGTACCCATATTATAAAACAAGCATAGTCTACTTGTTGCGGCTTTACCGTAAGATTGGAATGACACCAACCAGCACATCGGAGCGCTTCGGCTGTTTGAAAAAGTTCGATATTAGACATTTCTCTAGGAATTTTTAAGTATATACGCAAAACCAAAGCAAAATCCAAAAAAATTATCTCGAAAAATCGCATGTATAATAGGCGCAGTCAATAGAAATAATTGTCTGCTAAATTCATATAATCGAGTAGAATTACAAACTATTTTCTATCTTCACAAAGAGGATCAAAATTACCGTAAATATTTGATAATCTGAGAGCAGATGATAGATGAGATTGCAGGATTAGCTATCTTAAGGGCAGATAGCCCAATAAGAAATTGCATTAACTGCTGCTTCTCTAATGATGCGATTCTTTGTTGTACTTGAAGAAGTATACCCCGCAATAAATCAGAATGCCTGTGAATATCACACAGCATAAATAAATGTGAATTGTTTGCAGTACGGGATATTTCTCCCTCTATTACAGATACTACTCTAGAACAATCAAAACTAAATTGATAATTTTGCTTTCAACTGTAAAGAATAAAATAAGTAAACGTATCATTTTTGAGGTTCATACAGCAAAATATAAATGCATCTTTCAATATAAAGCATACGCTCAAGCTATTCCAATCTGTGCTCAAAGGCAAGAATAATGTTACAAAACATTGAAGCAGAGAACTTAAGGAAGATAAAAATTACCGAATGCGCAAAAGAGAACAAGAATAAAAAACTCCGGCAAGCTCATCCGAATTTAGTAGATAAACTCCCTTTGATAAGAGAGTACCAAGCAATCTAAATACAAAAGCAAGAATGGATTTATCAGAACTGAAGACAATTCTCCTGAATTTGGGACAGCACATAACAGCATGCAGACGGAAGATTTCAATTTGAAATATAGCTATACTTTTCATTATCTCATTAAATCTTTTAGTAAAAATTACACCAAAACATAAAAATATATGCAGAATAAATACAGGAAAAAGCCCTAGAGGCATAGATTGAACGCATACATTTTATCTCAACATAGCAACGCATTACTTGAAAATAGCTAAATTTAGAACATTTGCATCCGAATAAGCTTTGAAGAGTTTAGCAGCAGTTGAAGGCGAAAAATTCGAGAGTTGTTGCATAGAGACATAAGACAAATAAGCCCAAAAGTTCAAAAAACCATTCCCTTGAGTTGCAAACAAGGTTGCAATCGATGCTATATTATCAGGAGACAAGGCAATATGGGGTGGAGTAACTGGAACAAGGATTTCGCAATTTTGTTTGTCAAAATTTGCTTCCTCATTGACATCAAGTGTATTCTCTGCTAGCGCACCATCTTTCCCATTTTTACACACATCGGTTTTGAGATTGATTATGGGATTTGAAAAGCCTCTTAATCGCCTATTAGGAAAAAAATATAATTTACTGCTGGCTCAATAGGATAGTATGATGAACTTACTCATTGTCCAAAAAAAAGTACCTTCAATACGTAGAAATGGAACATGCTCTTACATGCACAGTGATAATCAAATTTAAAGTAAAAACTTCTCAGCATATTTGTTTTAGTAAAAGTTTACACTTGCTTGGAAGAGAGAAAACATTAATTTCACGTACCACAGGAGGAAAATGAAAAAGTCATTACAGGTGATTCCTGATCTCCATATGGCATCACTGAGTAATTTCATACACGTAAAATCAAATAAAGTAAATTCAAAGGAAACTATAGCATTTAACGGCTGATTAAACAGTTTTATCTAAAACAAATGACTTTCTTAACTTTCTGTTCTAATAGTTTAGACCTTCCCAAGGATGAAAGATATGGATTTGCATGTTTATAGGATTTTGGGTCACAATAGTATATATACAGTAAAACATTAAAAACTTTATGAACACGTCAATAGCCATTAAATATAATCGCACCAAACACGCCCAATATCGTCGCCAGTGGCTGAGTCTGCCTCTAAAACCAACTTTTCTGCAGCTAATTGCACTAACTGCTGACCCCTTAGGCTTCGAATCACTTCAAAATGACTTAGTGATTCAGCAATACCTATAGTTAGAATAAAAAGCAGCATTACAATCTATTGCATAGGCAGTCAGGCAAGCATATCTGAGGTATATAAAAGCATATGCATAAATGGCATCAAAAGCAGACTTATTCAAAAATAGCGTCAATAGCCCTCCTCTACATCACAAAAATGTTACAAAACCGTTTTAGGTGGAGCACGGTGCATTTACAAAACTAAAAAAAGTTAGAAGTAACACAGCTACATTTGGAATTCATCCAACAGACTTACTACTTAAATGATGCAATTGCATTGTTGCTTGCCTTTGGAGTGCCTCATCAATGATAAATCTGTTAGTCCATCTGAAAGGAACTGCAAAGCACAAAAGATACATCTCGTGCAAGAAAATTCATTACGTGAAAAAATTGCCAAAACAAGGCATGATAGTTTTTTGATAGATAGTGATACGTAAGGTCTTTCTCGCTTAGTTGAACCAAAAATAAGTAAAATGCGCCATTTAGTCCAATGTAACGTTCTCTCTTCACTACCGTAGATAGATGCCATTTTTTCATGATCAGAAGATGGTAGCGTATTTTATTTATATTTATGTCAATTATAGTTATAGCGGATATAATGTAATGTAATAAACAAAATGGCATGGTAATGTTCAAGCATTTTGCGTACGTTTTAAGGTCTGATATGCGTAGGCCATACGCTGTATATCATCATCTCGCAATGTAGTTTGGATTTGCCTCACTTTCTCTTGCAAGATGCACCAGACAACCGGCTGGGTTAGTTTATGTTTAACAGCGCTAAGTATGGCAACCTTGAGATGGTTACGATCCCATGGTAGGTAACGTGAACGCCCCAAATACTTTAGGCAAAAACGGCCTGGGTTGATAGACATTTTCATGAAGAAATTAGCATGATCAAATGATTAATGTTCCTCCTAGAAGTAAATATGATGGTACATAAGAAATGGCATACCTCTCCTACCACTGACAGAAAAGAAATATTCAACATGTTATTAACATATTGTACGTAAAAGCCCACTATAATGTTATCATAAAAGCAGTAATACCCCATATCTTGTCTCACCAGTTGTAAGAACCCTAATGGGCGGGAGCGGAAAACGTTCAACCATTTGAGTTTCGGAATCTGCCCTTATACTGATATGAGGTTTACTCCAAGTCCAAGATCATAAGAGCAACAGAAAAGATCCAGGATTGTCGTCCAGAGAGGAATTCTGCATAGGCATTCCATGCTGACATGTGGCGCTGAATTCGTAAACGCGTTTGCATATGTGGAAGAGAAATTCCGAAAAGTTACATTTCCCACAATTAACTTTCGGATGTTCGAACGCCAATCAGTTCAGCTACTGGTTTTCCGAGAAGGGAATTGAAACAAAAAAAAATCAAGCGACTTTAAATAATGAGGCAAGTCCCAGCTGCGGAAACCGACGTTTGCTTTCACGTCTAGTTTTGCATATAATACTTCCACATTTCCGCATGCAACGGTTACCTTGCATTTATACCTGCAAGAAGAAACCGTTTTCTAGTTACACATTGCACTCAGGATACTAACAGCAATGCGAAACGATCGAATCATTAAAACCCCGCTTTACTGGGTGTAAAATTGCTGCTTCGTCAAAAGCACGAAGCGGGCCGATATTTTGGGCGCCTTTTGATTGCGAATTTCGTGCTGGGAATATATCTACACTCCGCCACTGAAAAATATGGTAAGGACACACCTTCGGCCAATTGGCCCTTCAACATTTCGAACCATTGAATTTTCTGCTCGAAATGAAATATGTTTTCGGAGATTTGCCGTATATTATAGTGCATAACCTAAACCAAATGCTCACAAAAGAGACCCAGTTACACTCTTACACCTTCCAAAACGGATGATGTAATGCTCCAGAAATCTCTGAATTTATGTTGTGCCTTTCTAGTTGTTAAAATGGTTCGTAACCAGGCCTCTCGCACGACCGCGTACATTTGCAGTTGGAATATATAAAGGTTTGAGAATATGTGAGCGCTAGCAGCGATGTATTCATAAATACCCCTGCTACACCCCAAAAGTAGGAAGTGGGAGAATTATAAGGAGAGTTTGCTCGGTTTCATGGAAGATGTTATTTGTCGGTAATTGATAGCGACAGCTAAAATTTCATAGAAAAAACCACATTTTTTTACTTTGCCGTTACTGATTTCAACCACTACACTGGTAAAAATTTCTATTAGCTTTATGCCAGGAGTTGCCAGTAGATTTGAAAAAATACATACTTCACAATTCTATTAGCTAGTGGGATAACGTGCTTATAAAGTATGCTTAGTGTAATAATTATAGGATTATATTGAAGAAGCAATTAATTTAAATATAAGATTGTATCTTGATTGTATTGAATTAGAATTATTATAGGATTGTATTTTGATTGGTTGATTGTAGCGAATAATTTCCAACTCCATGTTAAGATTAAACGTAAGACCCCCACTGTGAACTAATGTACAAATAAGTAATTACCCCATCATAGGTTTTTCGAACAGAAATGAGGTAAGTATGAATCGATAAGGATAGTGTTTTTATGCATGCGAATACACCCACCACTCGATTAACGATCGGCAACCACCATTACCCCAATGAGAGTAAACAAGGGATAAAGGTGAGTGCAATTTCAAGAATCTGAGGAGATCAGCCTTTCTTTTTTCTTTTCAGAATTTTATTTTCTAGAGCAGATCATTAGTTTTTCATATTGCTATTCAGTTTTCTATATTGGGACTATTTTTCTCAATTTTGGAGATTAACAAGGGCAATAGTATTATTCGTTAGTTAGTAGCAGCGGCAATCATCTATAAACATTTCCTACAAAATTCCTTTCTGATTCTCTATTAAGAGAAGCTCTGTGCTGATTAGAATTATCATTATATCAGCTACGCCGAATCATCTTACAGCAGAGTAATCAACATATCACTACATCTTCATATGTTTACACTTTACACTTAGTGAACACTTCTTAGAAAAGCTATAAGCAATAGTCATAAGTTGCCTAGCAATGTATTCCTGCTATAGAATTATCTCTGCAGATATTTTGCATTATCAGAAGATACTACCTGTTTTGGGTAGATTAGCTTATTTTATTCTCATAACTGCAAGGACTTTTTAATGTTTTTATAATCATAGAAAGAATAGCCAAAGGAATATTACAAAAAATGAATTTTAATATGAAGTGAATTGATTCAATTTTTAAAATTGTAATAGTGACAAAATCACGAACTTTATCAATTTAATGTAAAGTTCTCAGTATTCTCTTGAAAAAGAATATAGTGGCGCATTGTTGCTTTTATTGTTTAGAGCTACTTTGGGTATAGTATTCCAGGAAAACGTTTAAGAAACTAGTGTTATTATTTTATGCCAAACGCCGTTTATTTATATTCACTGAGAAACAAATAGCATCACGAATATTGAAAAAGAAACAATAAAATGATATTTATATTGATGGTTTTTAGATATTTTAGCATATGTTGCTGCAAAATGTTATTAATCTAATTGATTTAATACTAATACAAACTAAAATTGCTACCTTGTAAAGAAATGTAAAGGTGGAAACTCAGTTTATGCTTTATAAACTAATGCAATAGCATCTTGTACTCCTATCTTCTAGTCAATTGGGTACTTGCATTATATGTGCAAGCTTTAAAAGGAATCAACCTGACATAATAAGGAACATGTAAAGCAGAAAGAATTAGCCACACAATCTATTAAGCTATTCGTATGCATCCATCTCAATTTTTACACAGTACAATAAAAAGAACTATGAAAAAGCTCATTTTTGTTCACTTAATATCTGGATCATAGCCGAATTTTTTAGCCTGAGCAAACCAAAACTAATTTCTCAATATGAAAAAATTGACAGGTTAAAATGATGTGATACATGCTAAGCTATTATATTTTTCGATAATTACAAACATTGTTTTTACTTTAATTTCAAGTGATTTTTATATTTTTTTACAGCGAGATAATATTAGTCATTTCTCAGAATATCCAAGCTCGATTTTTCTGATTATTTTTGGCAACAATTTTACGCAATCTTAACTTAATTGCATATGTTTCATTTAAGTGACCTTGATTTTGCAAATCCGTTTTCCAAATAAAACTAATAGTTGATATTGAGATACTTGATAGGAGCATATTATTTTTATAATGCATTAAATTACCTTTCAATAAAACCCAAATTTTGTATTAGAAGTGTTGTATTTTTTAATCGGGCTCTTTATTAATATTTCATAGAAAGTGTGGTGACCAAACAGCATAACACCATATCGACATCACAAATTACTAATCGGTTTGTACTCAAACACAGAAATCTTGCATTGCTTCTTCAAGTACAATTACGATGTATTATTTAGCATGATTTTTGACGAAATATTTAAGTTGAACAAATTTATTCAAAATTTTACAACTGAATATTATTATAGTATTAAGTAGATTAAAAGGTCTCACTCGTTAACTTTGTGTGTGTTTACTTTCAGCATTGTAAGAGAAAAGTGAGAAAAACACTCTTTCTAAGTTAACACTATTATTTAATTATTACCATATTGCTGTTGAAACAAATAAATTCTATATAGGGATATGGTGGGACTTGAACTATTTTGTGTTGTTTTCATCGCGCTAGTTTTTCCATTAACTTGAATGGTTTATTATGGCTCATGTCCGCTTTTAACTAGGCAGTCTTTTATATCCGACAAAGAACTTTAGCTTAGCTTGTAAATAAAAAATCCTTCTGTGCAAAATTGTCTTATAAGCAAGAACAAATTGCCAACAATTTTTTTCGATAAGGAACCTAAATGAAAAAGTGGCATTTCACTACTAAAAGTATGTTATTTATAATGATCTTCCTTGAAATAAAAATGAACAAAATCCCAAAAAGCAGTTGGAAATAAATAAGTCAAAAAAAAAGTGAAGAATTTGCTCGCAGCCGAATCTGCAATTTGTAACAATCAATTCCTCTACGAAAAGTACAGGTACAAGAAGTTATTCAGTATTGGTGCTTCAAACATCTTGTTGTATTATATATAGCTTGAAATCATTATGGGGCTTTTTCTCATTGAATGATAAAAAAAATAATGTTGAGAAATATTTTCTTGACAAATGCAAAGAGCAATATAGAGTAATACTACTGGAAAAAAAGGCTAGGAATTGTTTAGAAATGTAGGGGTATTACAAAAATGGGAGAAATCATACCTAATTCATTGCGTAAGCTTGTTGCTTAAAGAATACGCAATGAAACACTAATAAGGAAATAAATAGCTTTTTCTCTGTTTGGCCACAAAGAACATTCTGGACTGCCTAATTTTCAAATTACAACTCTACGCTCTTCTCTATGCCTGCGTGAATCCTTGTTAGAGTATTCGCGCAATTCCTGCCTATTGCCTCTCACCAACACTCTATGCGTGCAATTTTGAATACAAAACCTTTTTGATGAACAGTACTATTTTCCTTGTATTTTTGATCTTCATTTGGAATAAAAAATCTTGTAAATTTAGTTAGATGCCAGACCTCATTTTATGGCTCCATTGCAAACATGTAGCTACCCATGTTTTGGTTACCTTCCCATCCATACTTAAATCAGGTTTCTCCTTTTTATAATAAATGCTTAATATTTTTTGAATCAACATACCCATGAAAGAAACTGTTTGCGCAATAGCACATTTTATCCTTAAAGCTGGGATAATTGTTTCTCGTAGAACGTGGATAGAGAAAGCTTTCAATCTTTCATTGACCTCCGCGGGTTTCTTTTTGTGTATGTTTAAGTGAGAGAGCATAGGAAAGTCTAAGTAATATGCGGAGTTTTCTCAGTTTGTATTCTTGTCAAAAGAAACGAGCGTAGAGTATTTGTGCAAAATTTTGTAAAGATACTAGAGCCATTTTCCGCTTTTCTTCGCCAATTCCTGTAACGGCGAGTGTGGAAGCAGTTTTATCATTTACTGATTTTCCTTCTTTTTATATGTAGTACTGTATGTGTATAATTGCTTAAGCGTTTTATACGTAGATATTTTGCTTGCTTTATACTTCAATAATTTTAAATATTTGCCAACGAAACGGACAGAAAAAATATCAGTTGAGAAATTATATCCTGTCTTGTTTCGCAGTGTGCGCAGAAATACGCGTACTCGACAAAATAAAGAATAAGAGAAACCTGTAAATCATGAATAGCATTTCTCTTTAATTTTTTTTTTCTATTGTCTACTTTGAATATAACGAAAGTTAGATATTGCAAAGTCTGTAAGGTCGCGTGTACCTGTAATAAGTTGTTTGCTCGGCCCTTTTATAATGTACTATATCATGAAAGTTTTGTTTATCATTCCTACTAGGAGAGCTAATTTTACGTGTAAAAAAGAGATATCCAGGCAAAAATTGGCCTTGTGAAGAGCAACGTAGATGCAGAAGTAGCTGTATAGAGTGTTGAGTTTTTTGGCTATACATGTATTACCCTCGAATGAATGGGCCTCTGTATCCTGGAATCTTCCCTAATTCCTCTCTTTCTCGGCAAACGATTTCAACGGCTGCTTTATATTTTGTGGCAACACTATAGCGCTGTGGCTTGCGTTTTTCTGTGCCTAAATTTCGCCTTGTTTGACCTATTTTGTTGCTTGATCCTTATTTTTACGGACATTTCTTCGTAACCGTGTGGTATAATGAATTTTACTACGACATTGAGGCGCTATGTAGACTATTGCAAGAGACTACAACCCAGTCACCTTTTTATTTATTTTTCCATACTGAACTTGTTGATTTATCTGGAAAGAGGTATCATACCTGGTAAGCACGTCCAATGAGCACTATTTAATAAATTATTTGGATCTTTGAAGTGGAAAATGGAAAGGTGATAGAGAAAAAGATGATTTGATTAAAGTATAGGAAATGCACTTGCCTGAGAGAAATTAGCAATTTTTTTCCAGGCTAATTCGTGTGTTTACGGTGAACAGATAGAGAAAGTTTAGTAAGTGCCATTCGACTTTAGTAGGTCATGAAACGAAGGCTCAGTTCGAAAACTCGCCTTTGCTTTGCATAAAGAGAAACTTTTCTTATTTCTTGCTTCTGCTATTAGAAGGAATGCTATTTTTTGCTTGCATTTTCAAAGCTTTCTGCAGGTAAAAACGGAGGAATACAAGTAATTAGTATGAGAGGAGAGCTAGCCATAAGTTATGGAATGAGCCTAATCCCCTTTGCTTACCATAGAGTTTTTAAACCGCTGAGTCATTTTTTTGTCATAGAGAATTCTTGCTTTATAAACGTCATGGACAAGAGAGAAGAAATGAGTGCAACTATAGAAGAAAAGTGCGTTAAAAAACGGTACTAATAAAGTAACAGGAAACATATAAACGGTGAGAAAGAAGATGAAACCACTAAAAGATTTGATCAAAATCGCAGCAATTCTTCATTTTTAGTTTAAAATAGACTGTGAGGGGTGCACTTGTCATTTCATATGACTTTGGTAGACGGAGCACTCTCCCGTTTACGAGGAAGATTTTCTTTTCAATCTTTAAAAGCATCAAAAGGATCTAAGTTTCCTTTTTAATGCCCTGTTTCGTTGAAAATATGTACTAACTGAGGAGAAAACTGCGTACGATTTTCCATTTTTTGATGGATTCTTGCCCATAGACCTCTTTGTATTGGGTAAATAAAGATCCACTGAAGAGATTTCTATCCTTTCTACTTCCTCTTTTATGATTCGTTGAGATAATGGCTATACTCTGAGTGTATAGGCCATGCTTCACAGGCAATTTTCTAACTAAGAAAGAGTGTGTGCCATTCCACTCCTTAGGCCTCTATGGATGCCTTCTGTAGAGTGCCACTATCCCTCTTAGTCCCATCTTTTCTCCTCCTCCCATTCCTCCCCATACATCTTTCTTATTTTCATTTAGGCCCCCTCTCCCTCTTATAGATCTTTCTCTTCTCCTTGTTTTTTCTATTCTTCTCTTGTGTTATCTACAAATAACACGTTTGCGGTGTAGGAGATATCTTTACTGCCTGCGTTGACTCCTTTGTTATTTTGAGTGTCTGTGTACACCTCTTTGTTTTAGAGTCTATTTTTTCTATAGTTTTTACGATTTTCTTGTCCTTGTCTCTTATAAATGCACAATTTTCTTTCATAGTTTACAATAAAATAATTTTCAGAATTTAAATAGAATGCCTTCCTCTCAGAAATATTTTATCCTTTCTTCGACTACGTGTTCAATTAACATGTTTTTTGTATACCTTAGGATCCAATCGAGAGTTTGTACTCTTTATTCGTGCACACATTACCACTGAGCAACCGGATGCCTATGTTGGATTACTTCAAAGTGGATTTGTTGCAGGTTTGCACAGTTTTTTTCTGTCTATGCAGACATTTTTTAAGCTATCCAATGGAATGTCTGTTTATTTTAATCACACAGGAATGTCTGTATTGTTTTTGTTTATTTCTTTCCTTGAGAAAGAAGTAGAATGCACTCTTGTGATCGAAGGCTGCAGGGAAATAGGGAAGTAAACTTTTGTTTATATTTTAAAGATAAACACTTGTCACTTTTTATTTTTCTATTATTTATTTATTTTTTTGGTTCTACGTGTTTGTTGCATTTTTTTTTATTTTTTTCTCTTTTTTAGTATCCCATTTTTTTTCCATTTTTTCTCTTTTTTAGTTTCCCATTTTTTTTTCTTTTTTTTTTTTTTTTTTTTTTCTCTTTTTTGTGTTCCCTTTTTTTTTTTTTTTTTTTTTTTTTTTTTTTTTTTTCTTTTTTTGTTTCCCTTTTTTTTTTTTTTTTTTTCTCTCCATTTTTTTTTTTTTTTTTTTCTCTCCTTCTGTCTACTCTATCTCTCCTCATTGTGAATTTTTTAAATTCTATCTTTAGGGCTTTCCCTTGTTAGTCCCTTTGTAGGCCATATGGTTCACAAAATTAATCCTCAGAAATTGATTGCCAGTGGATTATTTATTTGGTGTTTTTCCGGTTCGTTTCATTTGAGCACTAAAATGGATGGAAGTTTCAATAAAAGCAGTATTTTTTACTTTATAGCATTGCAAGAAATGCTGATGGCATCATTTATATATGCATGAAACTGAAATGGACTCTTGATTTCATTTTTTTTACTTTTTATTTTATCTATTTTTCTCTCTGCAGTCTTTCTTTCTGCAGTCTCAGGATGGATGGGTTCTTATGCACTCTTATTAGGTTCACGTATGCTCAGGTAAATGGAAATCAGAAAGAAAGAGAGAGGATTTCTTCATTTTTTCAAATCTTGTATCCCATTCACTTGCATCTTCTTTTCTCCCTTTTACTGTTTTAAATTCTATTTTTTTTATACTTGCTTTCTTCTTATTTATTAGTTTTTTATTACTTTTTTAATGAATAATCTCTATTTTTTTTATACTCTTTCATTATCTCTCTTTATTTCTTGATGATGTATCTACTTTCTCTTTACATTTCCTTCCTATCTTTTTTCCCTCTCTATACTATCCATATCGAAATCTAAATATTTCATTCTTTTTTCAAAGTTTTCATTTTCTATATAATTCTATCTTGATTCAGTGGTGTAGGAGAGGCCTCTTTCATTTGTGTGGTTCCCCCCTTTATATGTAAATTTGGAAAAGAATATCAAGGTTAGGAGATGGAAGCCGTTGGATCCCTTCTAAAATACACTGTATCAAATTAAAGAAAAATTGTATACAGTGTGTTCTCTTCTTTTATCCTGTTTCTTCAATTAAGAGTAAAATATAACTGTTTTTAAACAGAATTGTAGAAACTTTTACATCCTCTGAGACCCTCTATGATAGTTCTCTCCTTCTACGACATTTTTATACTACTCTCTTCGCTTCCTTCTCCTTTTTCAATGGGAGGCACTCTCTCTTATATTCATCCCTTTGCATATATATATATTCCTCTTCTTCGTCTAGAATGTATATTTAATGACCCACAGTCCCTCTTTCAAACGTATTTCTACTTTTAGAGGCTAATTTTTTGTTTTTTATCTGCTTTTATAGTTATTTTCTCACACCCTGAGTAAGTAGATTTTCTTTTCACAGTATTTAAATCCTCCCCTCTGTGTATGCTCAGGTCGATGGTTTGCTATATTTTATAGTATGATTCCCTTAGGATCCGCTCTCGGTTTTGGTTATGGCGCTCTTTTGGGAAACTCCACACTTGGCTGGCCCATGGCCTTTGTGATTGTGGTACATTTTTAGCTTCTTTAAATATCACTTTGTTTTGTAAGTATTGAACAGAGAGGTGTTTAAACGGGCGTTGGAATATTCTGTAGTCTATGCTATGTGAAATGATACGAGAGAGAGAGAGTAGAGGGAAAGAGAGAGAGTAGAGGGAAAGAGAGAGAGTAGAGGGAGAGAGAGAGAGAGTAGAGGGAGAGAGTAGAGGGAGAGAGTAGAGGGAGAGAGTAGAGGGAGAGAGAGTAGAGGGAGAGAGTAGAGGGAGAGAGAGAGAGAGTAGAG
>JADAQX010001202.1:0-11513 GCA_015476325.1 Cardiosporidium cionae
AAGAGTTAAAGAGGAGTTCTTTAAAAGTTACACTGCTCTATATTTGAAGGCCACTGCTGTCTAAAGACAAAGCAATAATTATGTTAGATTACTTTAGTCTGATAAATGTGAGTGAAGGATTTGCTACGTTTTTGTTACACATATTAGAGGATGTTCAATGGCTCGTTACTCAAATTTTTACTCTGTTACTCGGTTGTAAAGCATACATTTTCGTAGCAACGAGATTTCCCCTATATGGGCTCCACTTATTGACATCTTCACATATGCCTATTTTGACACAACATATTAAATTCTTTTGCATTGACATCACATTTACGCCCTGTTGTAATCTTAATACGTTCATTTTTTCTGACTGCAATACTTTTGTGTGCTTTTGCTATTCGTTTCTACAATATTAAAGCGCTTTTGCAGTAGCGATTCAGAAAGTAAATTATGCATATTCTTCAGTTTTTCCTGCTGAATATTTGCTGAAATCCTGTTTTTGCCACCATTTTTACTTTAAAAATTGTTTATTTGACCCTTCTGCAGGTGTGTTTAAAATTTACAACCCTTTTACGTTAATATGTAAAGGATCTTAATTTTCTAACTACTCTCGCATTGTTTTTAATCTCGCAGCATGGAAGTTTTCTTCAACATAATTAGGCAATCCTATATATTTTAATGTTAATTGCTTTTAAATTTTTTTTTTTTTACAGCAATTTCATGCCTGTATTTTTTGATAAACTAGAATGGAGTGTTAAACGAATTTTTAGACCGATTGCTTGTAAAAACCTCAATCCTTCTGAACTTGAAAAAGACGATGAGTAAATATACTACTTTGTAAAAAGTGGGGCTCTGCCAGTTGGTGAGAACAGCGCGCGTACCAATAGTATTTCAAGATAGAAGTTGGCTCAAACTAAATACTTAACACATGAACTGAACTAATAGACCGCTTTTACATGTGGTTTTCAGCACTGTATAACAGATAATTTTCATGATGCCAAACCGTTGCGATTATTTTTTCATTTTGATATTTTATTCTTCCATAATGATGCTTTTTGTTATAGAATTGCAGTCGAAAGTGATTCTGCGTAGAACGACCGAAAGCCTAAAGAGATTAGCGAACATATTGAAGATGCTTTGGCTATGAAGACAGTCAGTCATAGTGACCAAGTTCAAAAATTAACGAAGGCGGCATCGTTTTAAACTGTATTCGAGCTTGTTATTCAACGTATAAAATTACGAGTGAGCTTTGATAAGTTCCGCTACTGTTGTTAATTCAAGCAGTTTTTATGAAAATTGCAGCCCAGCTATTCTCTGTTGCATCTTATCTTATTCTAGTTGGTGTAGAAGCAATCATCCTCCTTTAATCTTTGTTTCCAGGAAAGCCCAATCCATCATCAATCGCATCGTTTCCCTTAACTTGCTGAAACGACTACCAATTTGTTGAAGTTCTAATGTTTGGGAAGCCTACGACTCTACTGTAATGAAATTTTTCCGTCCCTCGATTGCTGCTCTTTATTATTTTTGCAAGTGTAGCAATGCTATAAGAATGTATCTACCTAGCTTCATCCATGCGGTTGCATGAAAGCTGCGGTAGTTACTTTTCAAAAAGTAGCATTGCTATTCAAATTATAAGAAACATCAAAAAAATAATAAGTGACTATTACATTTTAGTCGCTATTATGTTACTTGTGGATAAACTTCAAACCAAAAATTTCCCCATTGTACCGCTCGGCTTGCCGCAGCACAGACAACGTAGTATTCTCTACCCGAATGACATCGCTATTTTTAAACAGATCATTTTATTTTCTGCCTGCAGTTACCTTTAACTTTCGCATCTCCCCTTTTGCTGTTGACACGTAAAGAAGAAACTCAGAATGATGCATCGTGTTGTAAGTCGGAGCGAAAGGAAATATTTAGAAGATGGTATACTGCAAGGAGTTCGATTAGATGGTAGGGGCTATCTTGATTATAGGCCTTACTCTATTGAAACTGGGATATTATCTTCTGCTAATGGCAGTGCTCGCATTTTTACAGCCGATGCAGATGTTATTGTCGGTGTTAAGGTAACATTTCAGTTGAAGAAATAATCTATGCTGAAAACTATGATTTTACGATGCTCTTCACTTATTTCCTTTTTATGAGCGTTTTTTAAATTGAAATGGCAAAACAAAAACTAAATGACTTGGTCAAAACAAAATACGTTGTTACGTTTAATTTGTGTGCCAACACAAGAACTGCATTTACGAGTAGCCTATGCATTCCTGCTATCAGTTCCTTGTTTAAAACTGCGTGATAGAAATGATTGTGGTGTCAAAACGATAACGTATTTTTTGTGTAAAAACTTGCGCATACCTCGATATACACAGAGCTGTTGCTCAATTTGTTTTCCTCTGAAATTAATTTAGGAAAATGAAACTTTCACAATCCTTATTTTTTACTCTTTTGTTTTATCGTGGTTTTTTAGTGTGAAGTTGTCAAACCAACTGATGAAAAGCCAGATGAAGGAGATATCAAATTCACGGTGGATTGGTAAGGTGCTCTAATAATGGTTCATTCACTCTTTCTTTGGTCTTTGAAATAATATAGGTCTTGTAATTGTTGATCTCATCTTAAATTGGACCTATCCTTAGTTTTGATTGCTTTGTGTTTTTGCTGCATACAGTCCACCGTCAATAGGTTTCGAAATAGAGGAGAAAAATCGTGGCAGTCTTGGTTACTATCTTTCAGATTTATTAACGGAATTATGTGCATCTCATGCCTGTGTTGATAGAAAAGCTTTTTCAATATTACCCCACCACTTTTGTTGGATGGTGTATGTGGATGCTACTGTAAGTTAAAATCTTCTCCAGTTTGTTTTGTTTTCAGTGCGTGGCCATTTCTCGATTTGATATTGAGATTTGTGATTATTCACGCTTTGAATTTTTCAGAGATTTGCAATCATTTAAGTTGTTTCTATTTTCTAGAGCATGGAGAGAAAGCTTTATTGTAATATTTTTGCTAGTGTAGAAATAGTACAGCAATTTTTCTTGTAGAACAGGGAATATCATTACCAAAGAATAAAATTTTGTTTTTGTGTACGTGCTATTAAAAAAGATAAAAGAAAATGTAATGTCATTTATAATACTTTTCTTAGATTGTATATCAAAGTACGTACATTCCACTGCTTTTTTTTAGGTTCTCAAAGCAGGTGGTTGCCTAAGCGATATTATCAGTATTGGTGTTTATGCTGCCCTTGGAGATACTCTGTGAGTACCTTTCTCCCAATCTTCTTTCTTTGCGTTTATATTTTTTCCTTAATGCCTGAACATTTATGATCGTGATTGTCTAGTAAAGTAGGGATAAAAATGGCGCATTTGTAGCTTAAGTGGGAGTGTGTATGAAAGGAAATGCTGGCTGCAAAAGCACTTTCTTTCGGAGAAAGAGTTACAGAGAGGATGAAGTCTGCCTTGGGGAATACCGCGAAATGAGATCCTGTTAGTGCGTCAATAGAGGAACGAATCTAAGAAGAAATGTATCATTAAAAAATTTTTTCAACAAGCTTATTGATTACCCTGCTTAAATGTGTTGTGGGGTCGGTCAGAATTTAACAGAGAATATATTTTGTGTATAAGGACGAGCATAGGAAAGCGTTTGTGTAATTTTAAAGGCAAAGATTATTTGAAAAGATAAAGTTCCACCTTTGCATGGAAAAACAGTGTGCCCTGTAGTGACGTTGATCGGTCTCAGCCTTGAGGCTCATGGAGAAGTGTTTCCTTGAGATGATATTTGTTTTTGTGATTCTCGACTAGGTTACCACGATTGCAATGGCATGAAAAAGATAGTGCAGAAAATACTGGTTCGGACGAAACAGAGTACCAATTAGAGGCGGATGACCGGTGCAGTTTAAGCTATAGATTTAGTAGAATTTTTGCGTCTATTCCTGCTCATCATGGCATAGTATGTTCTTTTTGAATATTTCAAAAGGATACATTCAGCACTGGATATGTGCATTAGTGTATACTGTGGGAGATAATTTGGTCTCAAATACTTCGCTGAACCACAATGTCATTTAGGATTTGCTTTTATTTTTTCATTTCTATTTGCTTTGCTTCTAAAACAGAGAGAGTGCAGGGATTCCATTCCCTCTGGAAACTTTCCCTGTCTGTGTCACTGTTGGTCAAGTTAGTTTTACACGAAAGCTTTATGTTTTTGGAGTATTTGGTTGTCTAGCTCTTTCATGTTACTTCATAGAAAGCCTATTGTATGATTTTTTAAAATTTGCATTTATTTTTGTTTGAAGCAATGAGAACTTCGGTAAGCATAGACCTTGTTTATACAAGTTTAGAACAGAAACAAGTTTTCATTGAAACATGTCAGATCGTGTATTTTCAAGATAGATTTGAAAATCTAGTCTGCAAAGAGACTGAATTTTGCACCCTCTCTTGCGTTTACTAATGAATAGTTTCTCTGTAATCAAAGGCTATCTAGTTTCTTTTTATTTTTTCTAGGGGATCTACCATACTTCTTCATTTTTCTTTTTTAACATCTTTCACTTTTTCAAAAATATTTATCCACTGTAAATAGTTTTTATTTGCTTCCTCATTTATATTATAATGAAATAATATCTAAAGCAGTTGTCGAGTATGAAGTTTTTATCTTTTTGATTTGTTCAGATCAAAGATTACTTTTTGTGGGATATGAGCACAGAAGAAGAATCCTGTGTAGATACAATCATAACTGCTTCCATCGATCGTAAGGGAAATTGCCTTGGTTTGCATAAATCCGGTGAGTACAGTTCTATTCGTTAAGAGGGAAAATCCGTTATGTTTAGCCATTTTTCTTGGATAGAATTGGAACATTTTCTCCATTTCTCCGCGTGTTCTTTGCATTGTTGCTGTCAGTCGTGGCAAAAGAGTTTTGTTCAATAGAATTCTGCTTTCCTACTCAGAAAAAATCCAGCGAGTTGCCTTAGTTGACTAGGTTTTTTCTTTCAATAGCATTCAGATTGTATCTCGTAGGAGTATGAATAAAAAGAAGTATGTATTATAATTCTTATGGGCGGCACATGCTTAGTATCTGTTGTAAGTATCCACACATTTTCGCAAACCTTGGATATACATCTCTTTGTTTTTCTTGAATGTACAAACTCTGAACATGTGTGTTTGTTAATGTGTTTGCATTGAGAAATTCCTGCATCTGCTTTGAAGCATTTTCGTTTGATTTGTATTTGGAGTAGGAACAAATGAATAGAATATGTATCTGCGTACTTGCGGGTTTCTCTGTTCACACTTGGAACGAATACGTTCAGAATTTATGCTTTTATTTGAGGGAATGAAGCTTTAGCTATGCATGATAAATGAAAAAACAAAGGTTTCGGTTTGCTTTTTTTGCAAAATTTCCTCTTTCCGTCAGTTGTTTTACTGCTTTTTAAACCTTCGTAAGTATACCGCCTCATTTTAAAATGCATTATTATTATTTTTCTGCAGGAACGGGTACAATCGAATTATCTTCTTTTACCACAATTCTCCAGGTAAAGCCATACGTATGACACTCTATGTCAGAAGTTCTTTGAGTTCATAAAAAAGTGTTAATAAATGCCCTTTTCAACCCTTTTGTAAAAGGAAAATGTGAATAAACAGTGCATACCAACCGTGTGCTCTTTTCCCAAGCTATAAAAATTTTGGAAAGTAGAAAAAATTATTTTCTAGTTTATGGTAATTTGCTTTGCATGTATATTAAGATGCGTCTAACCTTCTGCAATAACATTCACAGGAAGAAATGACTATCTTTTTCTTTACGTCAATTTTGTCGTGTAGGCATGCCAATTTCTTCAACTCAGATTGCTATTTTAGATGTTTTTATTTGTTTAAAAATACATTAACAGAAATTACAATAGCAATGTTTTGATATTTTTTTTCTTCCTCTTTTGTATACAGAACTCGCAATCTATGGGGAAAAAAATCATTCAAAAATTGCACGAAACTCTTGATGAGTTGCAGCTCTATAGGCATGATGGGAAATCACGAACGGGTTTTATGAAATTTTAAAAAGTAATGAAGTTTACTTTTTTTTAGTTTATCCCTTTCGCCTCCTTCGTCATGCAAGTATACTCTCACATGTATACTCATTTTTACTCATAGCATTTTATATTGCTGTAAAGTAACATGAGAATATTGGAACACTTTTCTCCTGGTTGAGAAAGCGCCGCGAGATTTAACCGTAGAAAAGTACACTTCATTTCATCTCTTTTAGTTTTGTTGAATCCCCACCCTTTTGATTTTAAATTCTTTTTAAGCACTCCCTTTTCTTGGAAATTGCATTTTTCTCCTCTTTACGAAAGAACGGGTTGAATATATATCTATGAGAGTAGTCTCTCCAGCGGCAGTTTTTAGCAAATTGAATATTGGACTATGCTTTCTTTTTTAATGGGTACATATATACGCATTATAAAACAATATATAACAGGTGTTGAGATTTTTTGTTCCACTTATTAAAAATATTTGAAAAGTTACCACACTACGACTTGCTGTGTGTGTCATTACATACAAAAATATGAAAAATGCAACTGAATGTGCGTGAAATGTACATACGGAGTCTAAAAAAGCAGCCTAGTCTAGACTGTAATACTTAAAAATCAATGTAAAACAAGTGGCAACTAATCCATTTTCCATTCTGGCAGAGGTTATCTTCTCCCACTGCTGAAAAATCGGTTCACTTATCCACTCATGTAGAAGCTATTCGCTCCCATTTCTATAGAGAGAATCCACTTCTGTTTATTGCGTGCCATGGCTTCTCTGCATCTTCATTTGGCTGGGGTAAACGTAGGAAGAGAAGTGCACATGCTACACAGAAAGCACAGCAATGCAAGCATTTTTCATGAAGGAAAAAACATATAATCTTTAACAAGGGCGGAAATAGCGCCAGAGGAAGCATCTCTCAAGCCTTGGTGTTATTCAACGGGGGGAGAGAAATCTTCCTTGAGGTTCAAAAACTCTTCAAATTCGATCCTAGAGGACTCATTGCGTGGTTTATGAGCAGCGGGGATAAGAGAAGTCCAGGAAGAAAGACGAAAACCATGATTTTCATCTTCTTTGCCATTCCCCAATAGGCATTGCATAGCTCTCTCCACCTCATCCATTTCTTCAAGCGCACAAAAGGGTACATCGCCACCTGTCTCACGAAGTACGAGAACACCCTCTAAGCTAGGTAAAACTGGATTATTGCTTACATATGGAGAGGCAGCATTTTCCTCAAAGGTAGGACTAGGAACCAAGAGAGGATGAGTTTCCCTTTGGAAAGTGTTGTGAGACAACGTGCAAGTTTTGGGGTAAGGTAACTGGACACTGCGGGGGATGCAGGAACGATAGGATAGGAGGAGCGAGCAGCAACGTTGCTTCATATTTTCACTATCCCCTTGTGTGGCTCTCAGGAGTAGCAGCTTCAATAGGGCACTTAAGAGAGGGCAGGTAGGACATTCTAAACAAGCAGCGGGTACATCTGTCTTTGCTGATTTACTAGTAGACGTAGTACATTTTTCCGTTTGAATATGTGAGAAATGCAGAATTCTAGAACCGGGAGGGCATATACCTACAGAAGCTCCCGCTTCAAAAATATGAACCGGTGTGTATGCAGAGTCTACTGTTTCCACGTTAGGAAGAATGATGCCCATCTTCGGAGCATCCTTAATGGCCTCAATAAGCGTTTTAGAGCATATCACAACAAGGTGGCAGAAGATGGACGCAGGTTGTGCGGAGACAGGCTGCGTTGCTCCCAAAAGTGTACGCAAAGGCACTTTTACCTCTTGGGAAGGCATAGCTATAGAAGGCAAGGAAGAAGAATCGCTCCACTTTCTATGAGCTGGAACAAAAACTTGGGATTGCACATGTTCATTCGCCATGGTAGGACTGTTTAGAGGCTCTTTTGAGGGAATATAAAGTGATGGAAGTGCTTCCTCGGATGAAGAAGTGTTTGCAAGAAGGGATTTGTCCTGTTGGTGTGCACATTGGACGAGTGTTTCCAGATTTCCCAAACTCTCAGCAGATGCGACAAGTGTGGATGTTCGTACAGTGTAGCCAGAAGATAATTGAAGCTTATATAATCGAGCCTTGCGGTTCCGTAGCGTGGATATTGAAGTAGATGCTTCCTCAGAGGAAATTGCGAGTGGTGTCTCCATTGACTGTTCAGGCGAAACGGAGAGGTTTTTCGAGATAGAAGTGTCAAAATCTTTTGTGAAGGTTAATCCACAAAGGGAAGTCCTCAGCATATGAAGAGTTCCATGGATAGCCGCTGCCCGGGTGAGAGCCTGCGGAAGATCGCCTGTGCCAAAATAGGCGTATAAAAGGGCACTATTTTCACCGTAAACACCCACAGATGATAAAAAATGTGCAATACGCTGCATTCCTGTATCCGCTGTCCAAGGATACTTATCAAGAACCTGAGATGCATGCACTGGCGCATTAAGTGGAGTTTGCTCGCAGGAGGATGTGTCAATTGCTATCATAGAAGGTTGAGAAGTCGTAGGAGTTTGCAAAAGGGAAGCATTTTCTAGATTAAGGATATTATCTGAAATGGGAAGTGTGAGGCTATCCATGCTACGTAGAGAGCGATCGCACAAGCAAATTCCATACGTAACATAGTGACACAGACGAGAATTCAATCCAAATTTTTTCAAATAGGAATGCCAAGTGCTACTAGCTAACTCTTCGAAGAGATTTCCAACCTTGTCAGTAACACGTTTTGTATAAAGAACAGGAGATCCGAACTGAAGGGAGTGAAAATATGTATTTTGTTTGGAAACAAATCGCATTAGCAAACGTTTTTCGGTCAAACAAAGATGCTTATGAGAGAAAACAGCACTCTTTGAAGTAGGAACGGATTCAAAATGCAGTACGGGCTGCAGAAGGTGCTCAGCTTGGTGTTTCTGGTAGAAAGGAGGACAAGGCAGCACGAATGTACATGCAACAGATGGGTTAAGGTGTATATTTGCATCCAACAATGCGTTAGAGTTTGAGAGAGGCTCAGATGAAGGCATGGACCCAGTAGTGGGTAGTTCTGATATATAACCTAGAGACACGGGTTCTTCTATTGCTCGAAAATCTATGTAATTTGAACATTTAACGTCTATAAGAAATTGCGTTAAAGGACTGACGTTGTACAAAAGACGAGGTAGCAAATCAACATTAAACTGATTTGACTTTTTCAATAAGTTCTGAACAAGGGAATCTCGATTTTCTGCTATACAAGATGCGTCCTTACTTAATTGGGAAGGGTTATCCACATGTACGGAATCTTTCAATGATATCTCTATCCCAGATGGTGTGGCGCACTCTGTGACAGCATTCCTACCTTCAAGCAGTTCATTCTTGTCAGAGAAAGTAGCTGCATGACTCTGTGAATTTATATCTTTATCCAGGAAAGGATAAAACTCCAAATACCGATTTGTAAATATATGAAAAGGATTCTTAGAACGGAAATTTTGCGATTTAGATATTTCAGCGGGTGAAGAGGTATGAATGGATATATCTGTTTCCCGTAAACATGTTGGGTTAGAAATAAGAAAATCAGCATCACTACTAAGGTGATATGCATCTTTTCCCTCATATAGATACAGGGCACTAGGCATCGTTTTATCATTCCCTTTAAAATTCTTTTTCTCAGCATCTCCTTCCACGATCTGTTTGAGTGGCTCAGTAGGGTCTACCTTGGCTGATGAAGAGGAAGTACATGCTTCCTCATCTAATCGTGATGCATCTTCTGCTTTCGCTGGTTTTACGAAGATAGTTTCTTGTGTGAATGCCGCGCAATCTTGACTTTTAGGAGCATTTAAAGAGTTTTGAGAGTTTGGAGGCGTGTAGGGAGTGGGATTTCTAGCACTAGCACGCAGAAAGCCCCCTTCTTGCAGCTGAGGATTCGCCACAAAACCACTTTCCTCAACCCATTTTATCAATGAATTCAAGCTCAAACTGGCATATTTTCCGCCATATGTGTCAGATGAATCAATCTGAAGCACTTTGTAGCCGAGCATAGCCAAACATACAGAAATACAGCATTCCACAAATCCACTACCGCTGACACACACATCTACATCAATAGTCGTTGCCTGCTCGTCCGTCGCGGTATTAACATTTTCTTTCTCAGAAGTGGCTATAAATTCATTAAGATTTGAATTTTCCTCTAGCTGTGAAGAGAATAATACGTCGCTTGCAGTCTCTTGGGTAGAAGAAAAGGGCGGAGGTCTTTCAGTTTCTCCTTCATTCGCAGATGAAATACATTTAGTAGACAACTCTTGGTCCCCGAGAGTAGGTTCCGTAGAAGATGCCTCCATGAGGGAAAGATAGGGTTGCGGCGTAGAGAATTGGTAGTACAATGCCTTATCGTAGAATTTCGAAAAAGAACAAAGGTGCTAAGAGGCTTCACTTTTAACACTAACGGTACCACCTTCCAATGGAAGGCAAAGATAAATACCAATAGAATAAGTGCGATCTTATATTGAAATGAGTGTCCTATATGATGGCTACAAAGCGACAAAACACTTCAGCACAAAAACGGGTTTAAAATATGGGATTGGGCATGCTTTTAGTAGTTCAAGCCCAAAACAATTTTTACATATAAACTCACGCTTCCATTAACAGTTTGATGCGTGAAGATTAGGGGACCAACTAATTCTTTTGACTGCTGCAAAATATATGGCTTTGATTTTAAAGAGCTCCGATGATTACGCTTCTCATCATTCCCATAAGTGCTCTAATGAAGCTATATGTCACTAAGATTCCTTTTCTAAATTCAAAAAAATAGTCTGCTCAGGTATAACCATTGCATTTGTTACTTCATATCTCGATACCGCGGCCAAATGTGATACCAATAGCTGTTTTTCCGTGTAGCCCCTTACCTCTCATCTACGTAAATTTCACATTCAATCGTGGCTCTGCTTGTACAAGTGAATCAAACAGCTGCAGATAACAAAAGAACTTGCATTTACTACTAGAATTTCTCAAATATTAATAAAATGGGTAACGGTAGTGTCTAAAACTGTTTCATGCAAAAAGCCTCAGATGAGCGCATGCAAATTACCTTGAATTTGAACCACTGATTAGCCAACAATTTACAAAGTTGTATAATATTTCACAATGATAAGAACTCCTGATATTTTAAAAGTGTGTTTCATAGCCTCAGCAAAATTTTCAACCATTTCTTAAAGCTAGCTAATAGGAAACAAAACTAGAGTCACCAGCACTCTGATAGTCCAGTCCTACCATTCGAAAAATACCTCGTCTATGTTTACAGCGATAGAATAATCATGAAAATATACCCAAATAAACAATAGGATGAGCATGTTGATATTTTAAGTTAAAATTTTTAGTAGAAAGAGTAGTAGAAGTAGCTACTCTCAATGCGTTTTTTTTAAATATTCCATTGTCAATGCAATAGCTATAACAAAATTCAACAGCAAAATATATTTCATACTTGCAAAATTTCTTGAATGTATAAAACAATCATTTATTTTCTATCTCATGTATGCACTAATGCTGCCTATAGTAAACAGTAGCCCG
>JADAQX010001203.1:0-11497 GCA_015476325.1 Cardiosporidium cionae
AAGCGCATGTTTTGCTATTTTTAATTTCGCCTGTTTAATGGCTTGGCCTCACTAATCACCATATTCACATGTGGCTTGGCACTCTTTATCTTCACAGCAAAGAACGCCGGCGTGAATTGTATCATTTCAAATTGTAGCGACAATATCAACCCAAAATATTTTTCGATTTGGATGTACTGGCACCGCCATATATCATTTACAGAATGGCGTCTTAAGTTTAATGCACTGTTTCGTAAACTCAAATTGTACATTGCTGTCAACTTATTCAATATCATTTATGTGTGGAATAACTTTGGTCTTTACTTAGTTTAAAGCGGTTGCTATTATTTCTACAGGCTTATTTACTTTATAATTACTTTGCGGCGTCGCGCATAACAGACCCTGGATGCGTATTTTTCTTGCAGGTTACCTTTCTACCTTTTGGCATCGAGTATTGAATAGTAACATGCGTAACATAACTGAAAGAGTACGTACATCGTCACTACTCACTCAATATTGCAATGGGATGTTACAAGCGGATTGAATGCGAATTTTTACAGTACGTCTAAACTGTCGCTTTGCTCTTAGTCAAAGTGTTTGATAGTGCAGTACTATTTCACTAGCGAGTGTAGTTTTAAGCTCATTGCAGAGTTTCTAATCAAATGTTGACAACCAGATCCTTACCAAACTTTGGTGGGGTCTAACGTATTAGTTTGTCTATTGTTCTAAAGACTCAGTAGGTGTTGCTCTGTTTTTGAATTCTCATTCTTCCTAGTGTTCTGGGTTGGACACGTTACGTTGGGTTATCTAATGAGAGCTCTATTCGTGTACTGGATGGATTCTTCTCATAAATTTTCTTATTCGTAGTATCCATGCAAGATTCTCTAGTACCTGATAGTCGTTTAATTCTACGGAAGTGGTGTTTACTTTCTTTCTTACGACATAACTATCTTTAAGCCCGTGGCAACTGCGATGCGCTGAAATATTCGTAGTGATATTTAAACGGGGAGCTACTTCTGCTCTTCACCTCTATCGACGGTATTTCACTTTTACTAGCGATGCAAAGTAGGGAGAATGCATCGAATGGACTCGTTTGATTTATCAAATGTGGAATCGTCCCATGTGGACGTTTTAGATGACCCTGGATTTTTTTTTTCAACACGAAGGAAGCCAAAAAAGCGAAATCAAAGGGAGGAGGAAATATATGGAATTTTCGCTGGCGATGAATTGGAAATTTCCGATGGGGAGGTGTCCGATCAAATTTACAAGAAACAGAAACCTCGTGCTGTAAGATTTGTCAGCGCAGGGATACCGGTAGACCCCAGTAAAGCAATACCAAACGAATCATCACTATTCCAAAACGATGAACCGCTGGGAAAGTCACTGTTTCATGCTAAAGAGAGGAGTCTTGCACCCAAAGCTTCCCTATCATCTGTTCGGAAACAAGTCTCACGCGATGAAAGAGGTACTTTGGGGAAAGAATGTGATGTTGAAAGCAACCATGGAATCAGTTGGGAAATAGAGGATAATAATGAAGAACCAGTCGATGAGGATACAGAACGTGAAAATCAATACTCCCACGCTGGATTGGGAAATAGTTCCACTTTTGCTGTGTCACCAATATTCAACTCTGAATCTGTTTCCATTGACTCTGATGAATCGCAAGAGGAAAATTTGTTGGAAACAAAGCGATTTAAGTTTGAGGATGCAAATCATGTAAGTGAAGCAAAGCCTATAAGTAGAGGTGACTCTCAGTTGGCTTCATGGAATCTTGACAAAATGTCGAGAGCTTACGGGGTAGGATTTCAGATGATGAAGAAAATGGGATATAAAGGTGGTGGCTTGGGAAAGGATGGTGAAGGTGTGAAGAATCCAATTGAAGTGAGACTACGTGCGAAGAATCGTGGCCTCCAAGATTTTGGAGAGCGTATTCGTGCTAATGACAGAATACTCTCTCCTCCTAATGATATATCATCATTGCACAAGTTGTTAAATATTAAGAAGAAAGACCAAAAGGGTTCCATTTTATCTGAGAATTGGCGTACTTCGGCTAGATTGTCTCAGCCGCAGAAAGTATACAAGAGTGCCGCAGAAGTTGCTACCGAAGGTCGATCGGAACTTTTGAAAGAAGGCTACTCCGCCGTATTTCCTACTATGCGTATAATTGATATGACCGGTCCGCAGCAAAGAATCATAGAATCAGCGTCGGATTTATTAAAATGGGACGCATCGAAACAATTTTCTCATACGGTTTCTCCTCTATCACCTTTCCAACGGCTATTGAATGAAATGGAGCTTTGTGTTATGTCAGCAGAATCTTCCTTGAAAATTGCTGCGCAGGTGCGTAAATTCGAGGAAGATGCGCTGATAGGACTGTCCCATGATCATGGAAAAGTTACAGATTTTATTGAATGTTTAGATGAGCAGTTTGGGAATGTACAAGAAATTCTTGGAAGATTGAATTTTATGTTTTCAAATCTATCCTGTTTTTTTGCTGGTAATAATGCTCCAAGCTGTATTACTAGAGCATCTTCACCTAGAGCAAAGCAGTTGGAGAAGTATTGTAGCCTGGCCAATTATTCCGATATTTACTCATTGAGTATGATAGGGCCATGTTGTCATAAGGAATTTGAAGTTGATACGGAAACATTGCATCTTGGCGAAAGTACAAACACTAAGGCAGAAGATTTTCGTATTGAAGATGATACAAGAACGCCCATAGGAATTGTTAGAGATCCAACTGCTACAATGAAAGATTTTCATGAAATTTTTCAAAATATTTGCCAGCAGTTTTCAAAAAGTTGGCAGGAGCTCAGCATTTCTCGTATTGCGATGGCTTTTATTTATCCTTTAATTTCTATTTCCTATGAAAACTGGATACCCACCACCGATCCTGAACGCGGGGCTACGCAAATCAAAATTTGGGATCAATTCTTTTCTAATGCGTGCAGGTTTGATAATTTGATTAACTCTACTCTACGCGGTAGATCTGCAGTATCCATACCTGCTAGTTCGCATGCCTTCCCCCAGGAACATTGTCCCACTGAAGAAAGTGTATATAATTTATATAGACAATGTATAGAAGATCAGATAGTTAAACGAATTCGTTTAGCTCTAGGACAGAACTGGAATGTGAGAGACCCAGATATCGCACTTCGAGTTTGTGAAATATGGCAACCAATTCTGCCTTTAAGCCTTTATTCCTCAATACCATTTGATGTCATTTTGCCAAAGCTTGCAACTGCAATTGGCTTATGGGATCCTCAACAAGATCCGATGCCACTTAATGTATGGGTTCATCCTTGGTTGCCGATCCTAGGTGACGCTATGCACACTTTATGGGAACAAATCATATTCAAATTCTCGTCGTGCTTACAGCATTGGAATCCCCGTGATAGGTCTGCTTTAGCTATGCTTTCTCCTTGGAAGCTATTCTTTGATTTACCTTCATGGGAATCGCTAATGCAAAGATGCATTATTCCAAAACTAAAAGAACATTTGGAGCTTACTCCCATTAGACCCGACTCGCAAATTCTTGATCCTTTTCAGGTGGTTTTTAATTGGATTGAGCTGTTGGGCCCTGATGCAATTGCGCAAATATTTGATTGTTCTTTTTTCTCCCAATGGCTACAAGTCCTTCAGGTATGGCTTTGTTCTCCTACGGTAGATTACGCAGAAGTTATGAACTGGTACAAAGGTTGGAAGTCCATTTTTCCTAGTTCTTTACTATCTTGCTCCATTGTGCGATCTCGATTTTCGCAAGGCTTAGATATCATCAATCGAACGACATCCCTTCATATTGATGGCACCAATAAATTTCCAGCATTTATCGATTCTACGTTAGAATTTTCTTCCCAACCATTTTCTGAAGGTGCTACCGCTTCTGATAATTCACTAAATTTCTCAAATGCTGCTTCTACCTCAGTCAGTAATGCGACCACAGCTTGTCAATATATCAAACTTCCAACATCTGCTCCTCCTCTTCCGCGTGAACCTCCTCCTCCTACACCAGAAGAAATTCAAGAAAAGCTTAACTTGAAAGATTATTTGGAACTATTGGCTAGCTCCAATGATATGGTAATGAAGCCAAAAGTTGGTCGTATCGAGAATGGCAAACAAGTATATTCTTTTGGTCGAGCCTCAATTTATGTGGACAAGCAAGTTATTTTTATTTTACAGCAGGGTATATGGTTTCCTGTCAATGTAGAGCGTCTGATTCTGTATGGAAAAAGTAGTAGAAAATAGTGCAAAAATCATTTTTGATTGCTGTGCCCCCAAATCTGAAAGAAATATAATTATTTGTCGTAAAACTGTCTCTGTAGATAATTTTATACATTGTTTTTTGTATGGGTTACAAAGGCTGGAATGATTGAACCTTACCACAACTTGTTTTTTGTGTTATATCATTGCCTGGTTAACTCGAACTCTATGCAGGTGACAGTTGGAAAAATGATGCAATTTTGCGTGCAAAAATTCCATTTAGAAACAAAGTATGCTGTAGTCTCTCTAATTGAAATATTTTATGCTTATTTTAATAAGTTGGATTATAAGAGACTCACTACTCTGATGTTAAGGAAAGCCTGTAACATAGAAAACCTTCGGATCTCATAAAAAGTTTGACCTTAAATTTGCGTTAGTTTCAAATATTAATTTATGGAAAAGCACAATTAAATTGCAACTATAGTATGAAGAAGTTGGGTTCCTGATGGCAGAGCATAACGTTTAGGGTGGTTTTTTCTACTGTAATGCAAATCGGATGCAAAAAATGTACAGAATTCCCTCTCATGACTGGCATAAAAAAATATATATATATATATAGGGGTTGTGTGAAAATAATTATTTCATCCGGATGACAATTATAACGTAACATTTCGTTGTTTCGAAAAATGCGTTAGAAATTGTATTATGGAATACTTTCTTACCTATCTTGGCTGCTTTGCTTGCAATGGTGCAAAGTCACATTTTGAAAATGATAATGCTTAAAAAAACCAAAACACTCTCACCGAAGAAAACTTTTTCTTCAGGCAGATTACATGCCTCATACATCACATAAGTGCTGGTAGGATTTTTTTCAAATTAACTTCGGAATTACTCTATTGTGCCAGTTTTTTGAAATAATATTAATATAGTGCAATGAACATGTTATAGTTTCTATGGGGGATTGTGTGCCACTTAAAATTATTACTTTTCCCAATTTGGAGTCGTAATGTGTAGCACACAAAAATTGGGCAGATGCTTCTGTGGGCACAGTTACAATTGATGTACCACCAAAGGAAATGGTATACGAAGCGTGCTTGAAATATGCAAAACGCACTCAGTTGCATTCTCAATTATCGGGAAGAGTGTAAGCCGTTTCTGAAGTTTCTACTGGATGAAAAAATAAAGGTTATTGTTTTTGCGTCATTCTTGAATAAAGTGATGCAATGAACGGATTTTAAAGTATTGTTTTTGTGAGCATTCTCAAGTTAAGTTGAAGTTTGTTTCGATGACTTTCAAAATGTGGCAACCATTTTTATAAGATTAGAAAAGCTATAACATTAGTGTTTTGACACATGCTTTCTAAGTTATTGTCTTATTTGTGGATAATAGAGAAAATTGGCTGATAGCGTAATACTATTGGTGTAAATTGAATCAGTGAAATATATTATGGGATAATAATGCATTTACGTAGAAAGTAATAAAACTTTGATCACTAACAGCTGCTTACGATTTTTTATGAATGTAAAGTTGATTGCATGTAATGAATTGTGCTTCGAAAATGCTTGTTAAAAAGTTTATCACTCAAATAGAGGCCGTGATATCTTTATAAGATTGGTATAGAAGATGTAACTATATTATTTCGTGAGATTACTGTCTGCCAGCGCATTGAAGTTGACAAAAACTATCTGGATTGTGCACAGTTTTAATGTATATAACTTACCTGGTAACCCTATATTAAAGAAAAAAGTGAGACTAAGAGAATTTAAAAAACAGACTAACAGACTTTTCATTTTTTTCAGCATTGCTCATAGATCCTCAATGTGGAGAATATTCCATGCTTCACGGAAATGAGAAATAAAATATTTGAGCTGCTGCAATGACTCCTAACAGCTGCTCTAGTGTGCGATCATTCTTATAGTAGTTATTTTAGGTTTCTTAAAAAGATTCTCAGCTTCCTCGAATTTCTCCTTCATGGGTTAATTTGTTTGCATGCTTGAAAGCAATTAGTTATAGAAAGCAGCATAAATGCAGCTGTAGGATATTTATTACTTTATTACGATTACATCTTTGCAAAGGATAATGCTTCATCGAGGAAATTTATTTTGGAAATGCCGAAATAAAGTAGCAGGGAAAGCTGTTTCCCCAGATTAAAGATACGAGCATCAATTAAAAAGCTTCATGAATCAATACGACGCTCAAAAACTTCCCAAAAAAGAATTTAAGCAGCTATTATGAATCTTTTCGTAGTAAACTACTGCGACTCATCACAATGAGCCTTTGTCTTGATACGTTTTACGTTCGATCATAAGCTTTTTATTGAAAAATGAGTTTCGTCGTTCGCTAACAAAAAAGGCTTTTGCTGAAAATTTCATTTCGACTTAATGTAAGCAGTCGAAATAGATCCATCTTTAACAGTCGCTTACAAGAATAACGTAGCACTACTAAAAGTATTTCATCACATACTGTCATGCCTGTGACACTTATCGCTTTTCCATGTAAAATATGCAGTAATGCTGGGGAAACTTGAGGAAATACTCTTATTTAAGTCATATGCCGTTCTCCATTTCTTTCCATCTACGTGCAACTGCGAAAAATGCGTTGCTACTGCCATTGAAAACATTTTATCATCAGTAAAGTAAATCTAGAATCCCTGATCACGTTTTTTTGTGGCCTTCGTGAGTTCCGAGAATCCACTACAATACAAGTGAATTTTTCATTTGGGGCTTGCTACTTCTGATCATTTGTGGATGATACATCCCAACTGAATTCTGATAATTGCAAAAAACACACCACTACTCTGACATGAAAAGGTAAAATAAAATGATGGTATGCTCACAACTGTCATTTTAATTGCACATTGCTATGTGTAAATCTAATAAAAACAAATGAGTAAAATTAAGAGGACAAAAATACTGTCAATTGGAAGATATATTGAATAAGGAGAAAGCAGCAATTACGGAAACTCCAATAAATGATTAAACAACATGGGTATCAATTCGTTTTTCTTGATTGGAAGGAAAAAGAATACTTAATTAAAGATGAATGGTGGAGTATGGAAGTAAAGAAATAAATAGCTTTTATTACAAGTGCACTTTACTGAAAAAAATAACCCTTGAGTAATTCATGCTAATATATGCAAAATTATATATCTTCTAATTAATACATCTACTGATTTATTATGGAAAATTCTGTGGATATAAGTTGTGAAATGTACAGCTCAAAGGTAAAGTAATATATCTACTTTTCGCTCGCAATTTATTTGCTCACTAGCGTCATTGTAGATAGATATCTATACTGACTTCGTTGAGAATGAACAGCGTAGCGGAGACAAGATGTAAGTATCGCGAATGTATGAATGTTCGTCTCTTTTCCATTGTGTAGGTAACCAGGTCAGCCAAATAACTTGAAAAAGCATTCTTCTATTCTATTGAAGCTGGATATTTTCCTTACTTGCAACCTCTGCAGTGTTCTAAGCTTCTCACTAGCATTCATTTCTTTCAATTTTGCTGCTTTCTCTGCTTTTTGCACTAGAAAATATTCTGTCTTGCTAAGCCCCCTTCTCGTGCGTTGTATCACCAATATATTTTATTATGAAAGAGCTCCCAGTTGTATGAAATGGAACAGGGGTAACCTTTTTTCAGCTGCTTGTACAGCCATGTTTAGTGATGAAATTTTCACTCGTAACAGATTTCTGCTTATGCTTCCACAATGCCGTAAGTATCCTCTAGCTTAGAGCGAACACACGTCTCTAATGCGTTTTCAATGGACGTTCTATTTATACGAAATGATTGCTCATGTGATGAAGAGCTGGCTGATGGTTTGCAGCACCGTTTCAAAAGTTCGTTGTATACCTACAAATGTCTTTTTTTTCTACACCGGCCGAATGTTTACTGGAACCGCGCTTCCCCCGGTGCAGCATCTTCAACAGAAAATTTCAAATTCTAAAATGGAAAATAAAAACTATGTTTTCTCTGTTTTACAAGAATGCATGATTTTTAAGAACCCGAAAGCTCTTAACTTATCTTTGTTGGTCAATTCCGTTTTGGAAAATGTCGATGCATACTCTTGCAGGGAACTCGCTCTGGTGACGCAAGCACTTTTAAAGATGCGCCTTCTCCGTGAACACATGCTGCTCGCCATGAGCTGTAGAATTGTAGAAATCGCCAAATTTGCTCAACCCTTCGAGCTTACACAGTTATTGCACGCGTTCGCATCTATCAGGTGCTATATTCCTCGTCCTATTACTGAAATAAAAAAGGTTACTATCAAGTTCTTGCCACTTTTCTCCACCTCCCTGTTGGCATTGCATCTGACGAGTTTCGCGAGACTTAATATTGCTGACAATCAATTACTTGAAGTTTGTTCTCAACAGTTAAGTAAAGATTCATCTTTTTCATCACAGGATGTGACCATGATTTCCTATTCTTTTGCAAAACTGCGTTATTGTCACTCAAATCTTTTTAATCACTTGCGTGATCAAGTGATTGAAAATGCCATAAAGTTTTCTGCTCGTGATCTTGTTCTCTTATTGATGGCTTATCAGCGATGCAATGTTGCAGACATAGTTTTTATTCGGCATTTGTGCTATATTTTATCTTTGAAGAAAACTGAGTTATCTCCTCGTGTAAGTGCTGTAACTTTTTTTGAAAGCTCAGTTCTCTTTTTTTGAGAAATGTGGGTCTAGATATAATAGAATATCGTTAATCTTTTTCTGCGCGAATTTGTTTGCATTTTAGTGTATAATCTAAGAAATAAATGAGGAAATAATAATTACTCGTATATATAATAATGTATTAACGGTTGCCCTATTGTAAAATAAGACACATTTAGATACATTTAGGTTAAAAATGGTCCTAGTAAATTAGGAGAGAAGAATTCTCAACTTTTTTGTTCAGTATGTTTTTTATTTGCTGAAGACCCTGGCTGTTTTGCTCTACCATGATCAAAATTTACTTACGCAAATCTTGTTTGAATTACCACGAATTGCTGCATCTGCACATCCTTTTGAGCTGGTTGGGCTTTTTGATACGTACGCACAAAATGCTATTTCGAGTCTCCTTGCTATGGATATTCTGCTTTCATGCATAGAACACGAAGCCACATGCTACCATGCCGATTATTTGAAGGTTATATGAATATATGTATGGCATTGCTGACTACTATATTCTGTAGATAGAAGTAGTTGAAGCGCATCATCAAAAACTGAACTTTGAGCTAGGCGAGTGTTTTATCGTCTTGTTTGCATCATTCATTATTATTTATTTTCTATTTGTAGTTGATTCTTCATTCTTCCATCAAAATGGGAATTCAGCATCCCCGATTTTTAAATCTGCTCAAAATAGTTGCAATCTCAGAAAATTTACCCGATAAAAACAGTAGCACTTCCTGGTAATACCTGATTAAATTTTTTTTAAATATCTTTTTCTATGCATTAAATATGTTAGAAATGTTTTTGAGCAGGATATACTTGCAGTATTTCTTGTATGATATGACGAATCACCTGCCGTTACATCTTTATTCTTTTTAGAAACGTAAGATCTTTCAAATCAAATATCTCTATGCTCCGCTAAGGAGCCTAGTTTCATTGCTGTATGCTTGCAAGACTCAGAAGTAGTAAATCCGTCAACTTACCTCATTTAGCACACTAAAATGTGGGTTATATGAATCAATGCAACGTCGTAAGCCTCCCTATTTTACTCTTAATTTTGTATGCTATAGCATACTTTTCTCTAGAGAGTACGATTGGCACACCCTTTCACTCATTCTTTTATCTGTCTCCTTTCTCAGTTATAGTGTGAGTGTTTTAAAGTTCTCGCAAAGCGTTATATTTTTTGGCCATTTTTTTCGAGCTTCAATGCTTTCCTAATCGTTCAGTAAAAAATTTTAAATAATTGTGAACAAAGTTTGCTTTTACGGTGCAATTAG
Organism: Cardiosporidium cionae; assembly: GCA_015476325.1. Classification (NCBI taxonomy): domain Eukaryota; phylum Apicomplexa; class Aconoidasida; order Nephromycida; genus Cardiosporidium; species Cardiosporidium cionae. The sequence goes on from JADAQX010001203.1 coordinate 10,105, forward strand.
CTTATTAGTATTTTCATTGTGCTTCATATTTGCTCTTTGAGTGGCTATTTAGCGATTATTTATTTAAAAACTCATTTTAATTCTCTAACATTTTTTTCTACATACTTTAACTTATATTATCTTGTCTCACAGTTACATGTAGGCGCTTTTTATGGGAAACCAAAATTTTCCGAGAATTTTCCAATTATTCGATAAGCAAAGGGATTGTGTTTTTGGAACCAAAATACGGCTGTTTAATAATACAAGGTGAATTGTCGAACTAGCAGTTCTTTGTAATAAAAACTATGTGTGCTAATTCTTGAGTATGCCAAACCAATGAATTTTTCTGATTGCCACGAAGAGAACATTGCCCAAGAAAAAATGTTTTGAATCGGTAAAGCTCACTTTCATTACGCTATATAATAGGAAATAATGTTAAAGAATACTAGAACACTCACGATTAGAACTACTACATAATGGAGGAACACGGTGCTAAGTGGCTGTGACTGAAACGAATCTCCCCCATGAGTAATGAAAGTTGTTTAGGAGCAATGGAGAGAAACAGTATGTAACACGGTAATGGAAACGAAGTTAATCAATAAAACAGATGTAGTCCTTAAAAAGAAGATGTAAGTTTAAAAAGAACAAGTTTACGAAGTTTAAATTTTTATTGGAAAATAAGAAAGGCTTCCAATGTTATACAAGGTAAAACGCGTAGGTGGTGGTAACTTTTTGAAACCGGAGCGGTAGCTTAAATCTCGTTAATCTATAAAAGAATCGCGAAATGTTGATTTCCTGAATTGATCACATAAGAAGAAAAGGCATTTAATTGTTTTTTGTAATGAATTGTGCTATAAAAAAGCCCAGTGTAATCGAAAGGTAACCAAAACTCTGTCAGAAGTTATTGAAGAAATATGCAATCATCTGCAACCTAAAGTCAACTTTATATATAAATGGCATTTTTATAAATTGAAAAGAAGTACTACTATTCTTTCTAGGAAAGGAAATTTTTTTAAAAATTGACAAAATTCGATTGTATCAGTGTAAATAATGTATCTGTGTAATTAATATTTTGATTGACTGGGAGGTCGATTTCTTTTCAAACAGATTTGTTTCTCCGCATTACATCTGATCATTAAACCTTGCAGTGATTTACAGTAATAATCGAACAGTAGCACAACTGGCTCCTTATAGATTACAGCGGAAATAGTTCTGCAAATGGTGTGTGGCGGTGCCAGTACATCCAAATCGAAAAATATTTTGGGTTGATATTGTCGCTACAATTTAAAATGATACAATTCACGCCGGCGTTCTTTGCTGTGAAGATAAAGAGTGCCAAGCCACATGTGAATATGGTGATTAGTGAGGCCAAGCCATTAAACAGGCGAAATTAAAAATAGCAAAACATGCGCTT
>JADAQX010001204.1:0-11496 GCA_015476325.1 Cardiosporidium cionae
CCTCCCCCCTCCCCCCCCCCTCCCCCCCTCCCCCCCCCCCCCCCCCCCCCTCCTCCCTCCCTCCCCTTCTCCCTCTCCCTCTCCCCCCCCCATCACCTACAAGGGAAAAGTGTTCCATCGTGTTTTACAAGAGAGATCCCAATAAGAAAAAGAGTGTTCTGTTCGTATGAGAAGTTTTGTGAGAGGAAGAGAGGTCCATGTAAGTACAGAGGCATCTTTGGATTTCCTCTATCTACCAGTAAATGTAGATATTTTTTTACACTGCTCCTAGTGAGAACTCTTAGTATTTATGCATGTGTGACTGTCTTGCTATTTTCATCTTTGCAGGGTTTATGTTTTTCTGTCCCACGTGGTAAACCGTGTCCACCAAGCCTTAAAAATATATTAAAAGAAATTGGTAAATTTTGTGCTTGCGGTTGATCTGGCCTCTATACTATTTTTTTGAGATTCTTCAAAAGAGAGCCAGTCTTCATATATTTAATTGTAGAGACGATATATATACACTGTGCAGTTTGCTTTACCACGATCTTTTATTTTTTTTCTTTTGCTGGAAATTGGAAAGATTAGTAAAAGCAAGCTGTCTATAGTTACTAGGATAGCCTGAATCTTATGCATGCTCTAAACGAAGATGAACTGCACACAGCCAATATTTTATTTATTTATTAAGCTGTGAGAAATTCGATTAAATTTCCCTAATTGGGAGAAATATAATCATTTGTGCTCAACGTACATTATTTTTGTAGATTTTGTTTTTGGGATATATCCACGAATAAAACTCTTGATTCAGAAAATAGAATCACTTTCTTTTATATACTAGAAGTCAAGGAAATGCTTTGAATAAAGTGTTTGTGAAGGTGTTGCATTTTTCTTATACTAGATGCTCTTACTTGTGTAGGCTGCGTCTCTAGTCATGGTGATCTCACTAGTTGGAGTGAGCAAGGCGTGTTTTTGCTTAATTCTTTGCTCACTGTAGTGGATAGCCATCCCATGGCACACAAAGATTCGGTAAGATGCATGTACTTGCAAAGAATAAATTTCTCTCTTTTTATAGGTATCCATTATATGGTGTCTCTCCCCTTATTAAGAAATAGGGGGATACATATCCAACACACGTCTATAATCTTCGTTTTTGCTTGTATTTTTTTGAAATTCGAGTGTGTTTATAAACGTGTGCCTTCGTGGGATATACATGGTATGAAATTGAATTAGGGATGGGAACGCTTTACCGATGGTGTCATTGATATTATTAATTCAAGATGTGAGAACGTAATTTTCTTATTGTGGGGTAAGTATCCGCCTAGGGCGTTTGTATCGCAGGAAATTTTTTATAATCCATGCAAATTTTATACTAGAGAAACTAGAGAAGCTATGTGTAATTTTTTTCACAGTATACGATCCGTCGCATGCAGTAGTGAGTTTGTTCTCATAAAATGGTTTTAATAGTGTTTGTTGCATTCTGTTTGAAAAAAAGGTAAACCTGCACAAAAGAAGGCAGCACGAGTCAATCGAAAGAAGCATCATGTACTCGAAGCTGGACATCCTTCCCCACTCTCAGTTCGCTTCTTTCAAGGTATATCAAGACGAATGCTAGCCTAAATATAGCAATGCAGACGATGTGGTAACGTGGCTGATGATTTTTGGGTTTCAATGTGAGGGGGGAGGGGAATTGGCTAACGGCTGTTCTTGTTCATTGAACGCTTGTGACAAAAAATGTTTTACTTTTTATACATGTGGAGTGCATTTTTAATTAGAAAACAGTAGAAGGGAGTATTTGAAAAACGTTTTTATCATTCTAGAGTCTGCATACGGAGTTTGGCTGTGTTTTATTTCTTTCCTGCAAAAACAAGATATTTAGATACCAGAAAGAGGTGAAAGGAATTTTTTATCAATGCTAAACAAATTTTTTTTATGATATTCATGCATCCCTGTAATCATAGGTTGTCAGCATTTTAAAAAATGTAATGAAATATTGCGTGCCAACGGACGGGATGAAATCCAGTGGATCCTCCCACCGTAAAAATTACGTTTTTATCGCTTGGTCAAGGAAAAGTGAACAAGCTCTTCCTGTCCTACTATCCTCCTTTCTTTTTGCAAATGCAAGCTGGTTTTCAATAAGCAAGGACCTTCTGCTACTACCTCTCCTCTAACGCAAGCGATGAAGATCTTCTAACGATTATATTTCTAGCTTGCCTTCTCGATCTCCAATAAATAACATTTCTAATTTAGACTACAATCGGTTGCATAGAAAAAAAAGCTCTTAATGCTCGAGCATTCTATCGCATTTTAATCTACCAAAAACGCACAAGCAGCATCAGCACCGATGTGGAGATACGCATTCAGAAAAATCAGTAAAAATGGTTTTATGCACTAATAAATATCAAAAATAGTAACAACAAAGTATAAAAAGATAGTATGCGTTTGATGATTAAAAAATATAGCGGAAAAATAGAGTATGCAAAAATTAAAGCCAATAAAAAATGAGTTCAATCCTATTTTTCGTTAGGGAGAACGATTCCAGCAAGGGCATCCAAACAAGATTTTCCTGCATTAAGAATATTTTGATGAAACATCTCGGCCTATAAGACACAAGAAAAAATTAAAAATAAAACAGACAAAGCAAAAAAGTGCATATCGTAAAGGCAAAGAGTGGAAATGATTTCCAAATAAAAACCAAAGTTTAAAATAGTACATACATCTCTTTGTTATCCGCATTCTGCAATCTTTCCAAATTAGAATGCAAACATTGTATAAACCCACCGACACATTAGAAGTTATATTCGGATTTGTACGATTTACAATGCCAACGGCGCATCCCGAGGCTAAAATTGGATATTTGCATCGCTTCGCTAAATTAAACAATCCATGCGTCTCCATTTCAACTGAATCAATTCCCAATTTTTGAAAAAGATCGAGTAGGTAGGCATTTTCATCTTGATAAACCCCATCATCACGTCCTTGGCACGAATAAAAAGTTTCACATGCGATGTTAAGCCCTTCATGATAAGGTACATTTCTGTCTTTCAAAGCTTTCACTAATAATTTTGTTAACTCAGGATCACTTGGAACAGCTTTCGTGACAACGTATGGTTTTGTTGCCTCTGTGGATTCTTCCGTTGCAAAACCATCAAAGTAGCCATAATTTGTGTAACAATACATGGATCCTTTGGTACAGGTAACAACAGTACCAGGAGCCAGGGATGGATTGGATAAACCGCAACTACCTAGGCGAATAACAGCCATAGGTCCCTCAATGAGATAGGAAGTTTCACGGACAAAAAAATCCATCATTGGTGCTCCCATACCTATCCCCACTATTGATACAGGTACACCTTTATAACATCCTGTAAAATGAGAATACAACAGCTGCAGTTCTTTAAAAATTCAATAGGGGCAACAGTTATCTGCAAAAAGCTCCCATTTTAAAGCTATTTTTATGAAGCACGTAAATGAATCCAATGGGTAAATATCTTCAACAGAAAACAGGGACCGCATAATTTAAGAAAAATTACAAACTAATTTTTTAATGGTCAATGTTGCTTTACCCCTCACTCAATATTCAACATAATATTTTTTACTCCGTCAAAATGATTGCCGGTATCATCACAGAGTTAACAAGAAGAAAGGTTAAGTTAGTCATCTGCATACCTGAATGAATGCGGAAAAGTCGCGACGATAAAATCGAAAAGGTAGGCGTATCCTTATCAAGTAACTCAGCAAGAGTGTTTGCTCTACCATGATCGCCTACAGTTATCAATCGGTTGTTAATTTCGCCTTTTTTTGCACCTAAATGGTAAATAGATCCATCTGGAGCCCAGAGAATATCCTTTCCAAAAGACTGCATACCCTACGCAAGAAAGAAAAAAACCAAGTGACCTACTAAGCAGAAGAATACTCGGAACAACCTAGACTACCAAATTCAACATATAACTCTCCGCCATACATTTTTTCTACCTGCCTTGCCATTGCTTTAATTGCTGTATCGGAAAACGTCGTATAACCAGATACGCTCAAATCAGTGTGATGAGATATTTTTAAAAAGGTGCACGTTGTGCTGTGAATGTAATGGCGCTTTCGCTATAACAGGGGGCTGTGATTAAAGTACGAGCACAGAAGATGAAATATAAAATTAAACAAATTGCAAGCTGAGGTTACACTAGAAAAAGCAAGTTGTCACTAATGACTAAACAACCGAAGCAACGCGCCCATACGATCACCTGTTGGACATCGCTGCGTCACTCAAACCCTTCCATTTTCACCGGAATTTCAGATAAGGGGGAATGTTATCTGAGTAACGTCATTTATATCTCTAATAAAATATGCACCACCCGAGATCGCAAAAAAAAAGAGAACGATGTAGCATGGGATCAGATGTATTAACCAAAGCAGTAACAGCACGTACGTCAAAATGAATTATCACTGAGATTTTGCAACAGTACTCTTCAATTTTTTGAAGCTGTCAGTGCACATCAAAACGCCACGCCACCCACCGTTTGAACCCATTGAAATATTTTTCTATTTCATACGCTTTTGCTGAGAGTTACATTGCAATGTATTTAGTCAAGTATAGTTGAGATTTAATATTCTAAAGAAAGAATTGTGCAGCATGACCACATGCCGAAAAACATTTTTATTGCGAATGAAATAATTACCTTTGTTCACGCTATGCTTTCTTATCATTGCATAGATCCACTTCGCTTGCTTTGAAGTTCCAATATCGTTTTTCGATGTACCCAAAGGGAATAGTTACCGTTAAGATATGCAATATAGAATAACCGTAACAAAGTCATAAATTTTTCAGCCCAGGGCCAAGAAGAAAAACTGATCACCTACTTCCCAACGGTTTGTACGTACGAGTTTTTAATGGGAAAAGCATTATTATAAATTTGTAAGTTTTACGTTTCTTAGGTAATGACGCTGTTTGAAGCAGCAGCGACAGTTTCTGTAATTCTAGATTAAATTTTAAAAAAAGAAGTCAAGTTTGTTGTGTGCTAAAACTTCGATTCATTCGAAAATAGGTTTGGGGAAAATGCTCAGTTCTTTGCAATCCAAAAAATGCATTGAAGGTTAAATTTGCTACTACAAAACGGTTTAGAGTAAAGCACTTAGAAATGTTTATTGCTCTAACATTGCATAAAGACAGCAGTGATTTTTTTGGTTGAAAGTTGTCTAGTTAATTTTTTGCTGCAGTGACCTCGTGCATCTAGTAAGGAGCCACTCAGAAAAATCTCGATTAAAAGTGGACTTAAATGATACAAAATTTTGACGAGATCACGTTTTCAAGCTGATTTTTAACTCATTTGCATCTTTGTACGTTGCTCTCTGATTCAAAGAATATATATTTTTCTTTTCAAAAAATCCAGAATTCGTAGAATTAAAGTTTCTTAAAAAATACCCCTAGGAACGTGATCATCTATAAAATTTTAAAAAAATCTATACAAGAAAAATCCATAAAGAAGCTATAACAAAGAATTTTAACCTTTACAAAATATAGGCCTCCCCATTGACTTCAATGTTTCTAAAATGAGGCTGAAAATATATCACGGTAAACTATGTAAAAATGTGTTAGTGCAGGCTTTAGTGATGAGACGAAGAACTCTCTCTCTGGGAAATATGAGGCAGTTGCGATCGCCTTTCCCTTACTTCCTTATCGAGTCGCGAGAATAAGGGAGTTTCAAAAATATTCCTGAAAGCATTCAACAGAATACTCATAATGAAAAAAATAGTACATGAAAGTGGATACAAAAAAAGGCTCAACTAAAAATTTGAATTTCTTCCACAGGCACGATATTTTAAATAAAATTTTGAAAAAAATACAGTCGAAAATATTTTACAATAAAACAAGTATTTTTCCTTTGTCAACACCCCACATTGGTCGATATAAAAATATAAAAATTTCTTTTTCCATCCAGAAAAAATTACTCAATCAGTATTTTTTCCCAAAAAAAGATTTCTATAAGCAAAAGGATACTCAAAATCAGTTTCAGCATTAATTACATTACATAAATGATCGTTTCAATAAAAATATTAAAAGAATCCAGTGAAGTTCAATGGCTATAAAAAATAATCAATCGGATATTCTGCCCTCCTCTTTATTAAAACACACAAGTAAAACATACTTTGTAGAACTATAAAATGAGTCCAAATAAAGCTTTTGTTCTGCATAATGAATTTCACAAGGATAAATTCGTTTATTACAAAAGTTCAGCGACTTCAGGATATACAAGATCTCCGGTTTTTATATATTAAGCATTTATATTAAAAGAGTGATACTTTCAAAGTAGACCATTTTAAAAAACAAATTTGTAAATATATGGCAGCATCGCTCATGTATTCAAACTGGAATGATAAAATTAAGCACAAAACTGCTTCGTTTTGTACTCCTTTACAAAAGCAATAGAGTTCTGCAACTTAAACATATCCTTTGCTATTATAGAAAGAAATCAAGGAAGGAATACGTATCTACAATGGCATTTTTTTAAGAATGGAAGGAAGATAGGAGGGTTACAAAACATAGGCTACAAGTTAAAACTAATGCCGAGTCTACTTCCTAGCATCAATATCCGCATTAATGAAGAGTCAGCCACCACATCCAGCAGTATATCCCAAAAATGATAAAATGCAAGGCTTGAATGGCAAATATAAATTCTACAGAGTAAGTAGTAAGATATGTAGCAGATATGCATTCATAAAAGGATGCAACAGCACAGTAGAATTCCCCTTGTAATCATTCTCAAACTAAATTAAGTGCAGAGATACACAAGGAAGAATCAAAAATAACACTATTTCAAAAGAATGAAAAAGGGGACCTCCCCGACAGGGATAGGGCATGAAAATACTTGCATCTCTGGTAGAAATGAGCACCTTTTTCATATTCAAAGGCCTGAAGAATCATCTCAAATCGATCGATATCTTTAATGATTTGCGCTTCTTTGGTTGTTCCTACGCATAGAAGCATCAACGTAAAATTTTTAATTTCTTTATTCCAAAAACAATGCTTCATCAAATGGCATGGAATGGACTTTCCATATCAGAAAAATAAAGTATTTGGAAAATACTATCCATCCTCCTATGCATACTCCTCACTTCCCCAAAAAGAATTCAAATTTTTTTTTTATAATTCTGCCCTATGCGTCGTATATATCCGCAAATAGTACGACTCGCCAGGGGTGGCCAGGAAAGAAGTAGTTTTGAAGCAAAAGTTGTTTGAAAATAATGTTTACACAAAGTGTATAAAATGAAACAAGAAAATGACTGAATTAGAACGAAAGGATGCAAAGGATTAAAGAGAAGATGAAAAAAAAGAAGGACTGAAACCTTGAGACTCCAAAACAGAAAAGAGGAGACAGGAAAAAAGAGAGAGAAGATAGACATACCTAAGAAAGTGTATAGATAATAAAGCAAGGTAGCAGCAAATAAAAAAATATTTTACAAAGAAAAATGAGAGATAGCACCACTTTGTAAGAATTTGAGTTATTTAGAAATGAAAAACAATAATTTTTGTATCCTACACGTGTAAAAAAGAGTGTCTGCTAGCTTTTGCAAACTTTAGAATTTTAATTGTTTTCATTCTCCAAGACAACAAAAAGATAATACCAGGATCCCTTTGGCATCCTTGATAACGAATAATAAATATTTCCTTAACTATAGATTACCTTCTTCGAATTCAATCCAGAGGTCATAAATTTCCTTTCCTAAATCGCCTGTAAGATCACTTTTAATGGTTTCAAATACATCCTATGGAAAAGCAAAGAGAGATAGAGAGCATTTGAACAGAAAAATTAACAACACTAACAAACACAAGGAAGCAGAAGAATTAGAACTAAGAAGCTGCAAATCAATGAGCGTCCGTCAGGGAGAAAATATTTTCAAGAATTCTAGAAAAGGAATACAAGAAACAGCTTTTGGTAGAAACACACACTCAAATGCATTTTTTTAATCAATATTTAGAAAGCATATAAAAAAACAATGAAACGAATATAGAGTTCATCATTTAATTCGCAGATCTCTTTTGTTATCCAAAGCAATCATCAAAAACATTCTATCCTTCAAATGATTTGATTAGCAGACCCAAATCCGAATAAGAGATAGTGCTGCTACTTCTTCCATTTTCTGCTTTTTCAAGCTATTCTTCTTTTTATATCAAACTCTATTTGTATGGAAAATATGACCTGTTCTATAAAAACATGCTTGCTGTATTCTTCAATCCATTTTGTTCACTCTGTATTTTTCAATTTACTAAAATCCTTAACTCTCTCTCGTTTACATTTTCATTCCTCCAAAAAAATTTCAGCGGCAAGTATGAAAATGTTTATCTTTGATGGCTGAGGAAAAGAAAAATGTAATAAAATAAAATATTAGTAACCTTTTCTTTCATGTATTTATCTTGTTCGGAGATCCCACAATAAGGAGTAATATCTCCCACTAAGGATTCAGCCAAATCATGAACTAAAGCCATTTTAAGACACCTAAAATTTGATAATACATATAATCAAAAAAACGATGTACATAAAATGTATGCACTCAAACAAAATAAATACTTCATGCATCCTTCTCTTTCCTTCTACATACTTTTCTCTGTTTGCCACAGTTTCAGGGATAAGGAAACTACACATTGCCATACGATACATATGATCGGATACACTTTCCGCTGAAAAAAAGTGCAAAGAAGCAAACTATTTCGTTACAAAGCTGTAAAGATCAACAATCACCTCCATTGTATGAGAAGATAGAAATGAAAAATAGGATCGAGCATTGTAAGGTCGTATATGAACAAAATGAAAGAAATAATTCTGCCTAAAAAGAGGTAAACGTGCATTTAGCTACTTTCCTAGAATTGGAAAAACTGATGGTAACTTTTGATGAGGAAGCATCTACACAAGGAGAGAGATGCATGACATTTACAAAGTGCAAAATATAAGAAAGAGAGGAATAATAGAAATGTGCTTAAAATAAAAAACAGGAACAAGTACAGACAAGAAATCCACTTGGAATAAACAGGGAAAGGGAAAACTTTATCCAGGAAATTTTTTTTTATGAGAAGGAAATGAAAGGAATAAGAACTTGGAAATAACATGAGAACATCACTTCAAGCGTGACTATGTGAACCATATTGAAAAGCTGTGGCGTTCAAGAAAAAATTTTCAGGAAGCTTAGCAGCATCAAAATATAATTAACCGAGACAAAAAACGTTTATATTAAACGTATTAGTAAAAAGAGAATACTTTTTAAACATTTCAAGATAAAAAATTTCCTCAAGTAGAAAGCGTCTTCCTTTCTCAACAGATTATATTAGAAATAAGCGGATATATAATTATGGGAAAGAGAAACATGGTTATTGGCACAGCATTCAAGTAGCTCAGTGTAACGAATGCACAATCAATTTGATCCTCAGGATGCAAAGGATGTTTATGCGTAACATAAATAGACATACGATGTTGAACATTTTGATGGACCCACCCAGTTCGTTTCACAGTCTAATTAAAATAAATAAAACAGCATATACAGTATTGAAGAAGAAGAAATTTCATCGCATTTGGTTAAAATGTGAATGATATTAGTTGCAAAATCGTTCATTCTTTATTATCCGTGTGATTTTTAGTTACTTTTAATAAGCGAGATGCCCCACTTTTTGATGACTACTTTTGTTTCTGGTACGAGTAAAAGCATACACGAAAAATATTCCTGGAAAAACCAATAGTAGATGTCATGTCACAGCAATAGCAAAAGGGGAGAAATGATACAGAGAAAGATGACGAATGAAAATGGAAAAAATCGTAACTACTGCATTTCATCGTACGGTTTCAAGCACCTTGAGTTTTCCACATAGCAATAAAAAATCAATGAGAGTTGAGGAAGAGTGCGGAGAATCCGCTGGTCCAGACATTTTTCCTTGTCTAAAAGTACCGCCTTTAGTCAACAAAATTACCCTGTCTTTTCAAAAAACAAAGCTATTATTTAACTTTCTGCTACTCCAGTGGAAAAAGCAAAAACAAAAATAGCAACAGTAATAATCGAACGAATTATTTGTGATACTAGAGAAACCGCAAGAAACGCCAATGTTCTAACGCTCCTAAAAGTCTTCACAAAGAGAAATGATTAGAGGTATGGCGCCCATTACTGCCGGCAAAGGGAGGAAACCGTGGCATGCAGAGTGTGGAAAGAAAAGGTTGCAATAGTAGGAAACGGAAAAATACAATAAAAGAAACTCCTTACCGCTTCTTTAGAATTCTTGGCGGTTTAGTCCTTTCTCTTAATAACTATTGCTGTTTTATTTCTCACTCTCTTTTTGATGTACCTTACCTACCGCTTGAAAGAAATTTATTTTTGTTTATAATCACTCGTATACATATTTTGCTTACGGATTAGTTCAGAAATGATGTAATGCATTTATAGAAGAATATTTCACTTTTAAATTAGCTCGAAAATTGGGAAAAGTTTTAGTAGGAAGATTTGGGGGTCAAAAGTTTTGTATACTACTGAAATAATTACTATGATTGGGGGTCTGAAAGTTTTGTATGCTACTGAAAGTAATTACTATGAGCAGTGACCACTTGTTTTCGTATCGCCTGTTGCCGAGATGTATTTGATAATTAGTGCTTTTGAAAGATACTGATAATATCCAACAAACGTTTCCTAGAACCACAAGGAAAAATAAAAACACTACCCAAAGAAAGTAGCACAGTTGTTGTAGCAAAAAATTTAAAGTATTTCTCGTGGCATGCAAAGCGCTAGTTGTATCGACTGTAACTAAATGTGGAGCAAAGGCAATTTCAGTTATCAAAAGTTGAATATAGTCTACACTTATTTTCTCTTCTAATGCAGCAAAGTTGCAATGAAGATATATCACAATTTTTAATTTCCTTTCTTCAATTGTTTGAAATTCCGTGATTGTGGCTCTACTCTCTGTTTCCATTTTTGTAGAGAGTATTTTGTTGTAATCTAGGGATTTTTTAAAGTAGTATTTTATTCCCAAGATTTGCCAGTCGAGATCTATCGACTCCAGTTACACGATTCTTCCAATGAATAGCGTACTTATTTCCCTACACTATTAGATTGTTAATAGTTTGAGAGCGTGGATATACTTATTTTCTATAAATATATCTCACTAGGTTCATTCGTTTATCTTTTAATAACCTTCTATCGAAAATAGAATTAGAATAGCGAAAAAACTAGAGCAACTAAGCTCATCAACCTCAGAGTGGTCTTGCTAATAATAAACTCGTAACTTATGGGCGTCGACAGCTTAACTCCATTCTCAATCAAAACCTCTATGCATCTTCACTACTACATGTAATCAACCTATGGGTCTGACATACTCTCAGGTATTATTCGTCTCTCCCTCTGGCTCTGTCGTAACGACTTAGCAAGGTAAGGTCTGACTTCTACGAATCACAACTTACTACCATGCGTTCTGTTTCATAACCGCAACAGATACACAATGTGGAGAGCTCTCATCTCACAATTGCATTACATTGCCACTCGCTCTCTTTCTTAAGT
>JADAQX010001205.1:0-11492 GCA_015476325.1 Cardiosporidium cionae
TAGAAATAAGTATATCCACGCTCTCAAACTATCAACAATCTAATAGTGTAAATAAAAACAATACGCTATTAATTAGAAGAATTGTGTAGCCGGAGTCGATAGATCTCGACTGGCAAATCTAGGGGATGAAATATTACTTTAAAAAAACCCTAGATTACAAGCCTACTCATTGCTCCCAATTCTATGTAGAGTTGGACGCATATATTTATTAGTTGTTCCTAATTCTATGTTGACGTGGATGCATATTTCCACTGTTAGTTTCAATCTATTTCGCCATGTTTCATACTCATTTCACTCATATGCTCGTGCACGCTCAACAAAAGTTTGCGTGGAGCTTTCCTCCTCGTATTCAATAAGGATTTCAACAGTGGCATCAAATTACCAAAAAAATGTCTGGTTTTCTCCAGAAAAGTGTCTATATACTTCTTTATAGCTTTTTTTGCATATTGCAGTTGGAACTACCTATCGTACAGCCAACTCCTCCAAGTTAGAGCAGCGAGCTCTTATTCGATAATTCGCGGCCAGAAAAATGCAATCATTAATTTATTTACTAATAAGCCGTTTACGAGTTATGTAATAAAGAATACTTACTTTTTATAAGGATGCGAATAACTGAAGTGAATTCCCTTATTAAAATTGAAACAACCTCGAATACTACTTGGTAATTCTTCCCGATTGTGAAATTATTTTCCTTACGGCGAAAGAATTCGTTTACTACTTAGCGTATTCTGTATTTATCACCTTCTTCCATACATGGTAATATATACGTGAAAATTAAGTGCTTGGAAGCGAAGTTGCACCCTTTCCTTCGATCTTCTGTTTCTCCTTCTTCCCGACCCTGTTTATTCCCATTACTCTGAAGGGACTGCACGCTGGCGATGGAATAAGACCCAAAAATAGAATCCCCTTCCTGAAAATAGCGAGACACCCAAAGCACGCCACCTGATCCAACGAATATTTATGTATTTGCACTAGTTTCAAATATTTTTACATTGATATCGGCAGGAACTACCCAAGCTGCTGAAATGGAAATTATTTTGCTCAAGTAAAATTATGTTAACGGGTAGAGACTGAAGGAAGGGACCATATAGGTTCCTTTTTTATTTGCAGAGTGAAGTTAAAAATCACTTTACTGGAAGGAATATAGCGTTCATATCAATAGCAACTCAATTCCGAAGGAAATGCAAAATTGAATAAAGCATATTGCACCATTTGCAGTTTTCCATGAGCGGCACAAAGTTTCATCTATTCTTTAGATGGTTTTTTCGAAATGTTTTTTAATGCCGACTTAACAAGTTGAGACACCCCCAAGTGTCTCCAATAGTGTAATTTCTTGAAACTTCCTCGTGTTATGTAAAGATAACCCAGAAGAAAGGGGGAATTCTTTGCTTTACTTCCCAGATTCTCTAGCATCAGCATCGACAAAGGCTTCAGTTACAATTTGAGCAGTCTTTTTCTCTTTCATTAACCATAAATCACGAGTATCTCACCGCCTCTACGAGTGGCGAAGGACTAAATAGCTCAAATGATTGCCTCAAAATCTACTCGGTGATGAACGATAAACCAGCTTTATAGTCGGTACAAGATAAAAGCCACGAAATAGCATATCTATCCGAACTTGGATTCTATTCACTTATTTTTGCGTGAGCTCCAAAATTAGAAATGCAACTATATTATCGCTTTTTCTTTATAACACAGACACATAACTCGTATAGTATGAGTAAATGCCAAGAAGTAAGCGGATTTTGCTATCATGACTATAACTCAACCATACATTACACTTGAAAATAGGAATGAATTTAATGGGGTTGCAACAAGTATTTTCTACGTTTTCCAGGGAAAAAAAGAGAAACTTTTTCTCAAACGGTAAATATACTATATTTATTCTTTAATTAATCGAACTCTATTCTATCCAGCACAGGTTCGCACGTCGTTTTAAAGGGAATTTTCACTTTTTTGAACAATTGTTTTTAGAAAGCAAAAACTAGCCTTTCCTCATCTACGTAAATAATTCAGTGGGCTAAGAAGGGGCACCTAGTTGCAAGCAGTAGCAATCAAAGCTGCAAATATGTCGAGCTATTAAGCGTCAGTTGAAGTGTATTAAAATATAAAATACGCTATTATGGGTGCAAAATGTCCTCTTCTGCAATAGTTTCCTGCGTGATTTGACGCTCAAAAAGTTGTCACAATAGAAACTGAAATATAAATTGTGCATTTCTTGTAAATAATCATTGTTTATCGCTGCAATGTACTTCGCCACACTTTAATGCGCATAAAGCGTTTTCTCCTTAAAACTCTTTTTTTTGCTCTCCACATGATTTTTAACCGCGCTGCCTTTTGTTGGTCAACTACAGGAGCCACATGCGCGCGGAGCTTGCGGTTTCTACGTATCTTTGATACAAACTGTAAATAAATAAAAAATCTCTTGAAGAATCAGCATGTAAAAAATGCAAACTATTTCAGTGTATCTGTAGCCTACAATGGCACAAGAAAAAAGTTATTCTACAAATATACAAAATGCCCATACCATGCTTAGAGTATAAAATCAATTCGCTCACCTGCTGAACATTTCCAAGAATTCGCATGAAACACTCTAAAGCACCAATAGAAGCAAGTTTATGCTCAATGGTGTGTAGAATTTCGGCAGCGTAGTATTGCAAGTGCTCAATGCGATCAGAAACACTCAGTTGTCCGTACTCAGAAATAGTACACATGATGTAATTCCTTTTAGGCAAACGTGTACCTTCGCTCCTACGCGTAATAAAAATTGTGAAACATATTCAAGACAAATTTTTTTTAGCAGTTATCTCCCACAGATACAGCGAATTTTTATGGGCACAGACATAATTTAGAAAATGGAAATACCTATTATAAACTACAAAAAGGAGTATCACGGAAAATGATTTGACAGTAAAAGAACACTACATCCTAAAAGCTACCAAAGCAATCGCATGGATCACCCGCCCCCTTCTAGAATCATGATTAATAAAAATATTAATAATTCGAACAAATATTTCAGCAAACGAGTTGCCAAAGCATGAACAAAGATATTCTTACTCATTGCCGGACGTTGCACAACGATAACAGATTTCAAGAATGTTACGCAATAACTTTTCGTTTTGATGCCAACAATCCACAGGTAAGGATGCAAAAAGCCCACTGAGGAACGTCAAGCATCCCATCATACGGATAGAACTCCCGGATAAATTTGCCAAATGTTTTCTAGAATACAGTGAGATGCTATTGATGACCCAATGAATATATGATTCATGCATTTGGACTTGTAAAGAGTTGTGCTTATCATTTCCAGTCAATCCTTGGGCAGCATTCAAGTACGAATTATATTTCGAAACAGGAATAGATTCTTCAAAAAAAAACCCACTCTCTCTCGTTTCTGACTCTTCCTCTTGTGCTTCTCTCGTGGATTGAAACTGAGAATCGCCTGATAAACCCAAAGTGCTCTCACCGGGTAAATGAATGCACGTAGAGCTACTTTTGCTTTGATTCATTTCCATGAGAAGATTTTCGGAAATCACGACGGCTTCACTCCTTATTGGAGACTTTATTGTATTTTGAGCAGGTAAGAGTGCCTTCTTCCACCGAAATACCGCCAACCATGGCTTGTAATAGCAGAGTTGGCAAACATCGATTAAGAGCTTCATAGCCGTACCACAAAGAAGTGAGGTTTTCTCTGTAGAAGTAGCCTGAGCTCGTGGGGAGACAATGTCTGCACAGCAACGCATCATCCATATAGGAGAAGGGATAGAATGCTGAAAACCAGGATTAATTAGAGGATCTGACAGTTCCAGGGTCATCAGAGAGGCATCGCCCTGGGAGTAAGTATGGAGGGATTTTCTCTTCAAATAAGCAGAAATACATCGCAATGCGGCGATTTTTATCCATGGTTGAGGGTGCTGTAGTCCACTTGAAAGAACATAGATCCATAATTGTTGAAGATGAAATGTATCAGGTGGGGTAAAGGGAGCCATTGCGTTTAATATCAGCGGGGATACATCACCTTTTGAGTGGTGCATACCCACGGTTAAGGCATCCATATCTGCAATTGAAAACGTAGAGAGAGCTTTTTCAAGCGAGCAAAGTACACGATAGGTCAAATGCCATTGCTTTGGAGTTTCATCAGAAGTGGACACATGTTTATCCATAGTGTTCTCCTCTGTTTGATCTCTTAGTTTAACCGCAGCCGTACCAAAAAGGCAGCCACACAAGAGAGAAAAAAAGCGTTGAGGAGAAATAGGCATGGCTTCTTGCAAGGATTCAATGAAAATTCCCAATATTTCCGCTAACACCGACCGGAGGCTATTTTTCTCGCTCATAAAACACCTGTAGAAGAATCAGACACAGATGAAGCGGTTGCTGTCGTTACACTCGTGCATTGGCAAGATCAATAGAAGAGAGGAACTACAGTATTCAAAGACAACAGGTGTGAGTGCTCCATTTGGAAAGCACCAAAATAGAAAAATAAGGGCAGAGACGAATCAAGGGAGGTAGGAGAGTGACTTTGAATTTTCCAAACTATCAAAGGCCTACGGAGATCATAGAGGGCACATGAAGTTTGAAAAAACTCCACCCATAGTAAGTATGGATGAAAGACTCCACCCATAGTAAGTATGGATGAAAAACTCCACCCACCCACAGTAAACCATAGCGTGTGAATCCACGTCTATAAGAGACTAAAAAAGATAACAAAGTGATGTAATCAAAAAATAAATACTTCATGAGGACGTACTTAACAACGAGATCCAGTAAATTGAGAGACTGTTGAGGCGTCGTAGAACATTTAAGAATGGATTTTAGAAGGGAAAGAGATGGCTGTCGCACAGAAGCCTCCACTTCTCGAGAAATATGGGTACAGAGGCTCAGAAAAAGAAATGCTGAATACTTTACTTGTATAAGTTCTAAAGGAAACTGAGTCTGTGCAGTTACAGAAAAATGTGCAAGTAGGCTGCAATTCAAAATAAACAGGGTGCATCCTCTTGTGGAGAGGTAACAAAACACTTACAGCTGTAAAAATTAGAAGAAAAAAATGTAATCCGAGCCATTCCACACACACGTTTTCCTATACGAGTCTCACACAGGAATCCTAAATTTGACTATGGCACGGTTTCCAACCCCTCTCACTCTCTATGAATTCCTTCTCTCTTTCATTTATCGCTCCTCTGAGTGTCTCTAGCATTCAAAGAGTAAAGCAGACTTACCCTACTTATACTCCACACAATAAAATACAAACGAAAAAAAAAAAAAGAAAAAAGAGAGATAAAACCTCCAATTTAATAGAAATGAAACTCTCCCCTCTCATGAAAATAGAGAAACTATCCCTCTAAACGTACAACAATAAGCTGGAGAGCATGGAGAGCGGCTAGACGTCCTTCTTTATGTGGATAATTTAATTGCTCAAGCAAGAAGGCAATACGAAAGCGTTGAATTTTCTCAGTCATTGGATAATGGAGTAGAAACTCCACATAGACTAGAGCACATTGTTTAGCTAATGGCATATCCTCAGAAGCACGGGTAATCATCATTTTTGAAATTTCATTGATGCAGGCATAGAGTAACTCCGTCAACTGTGCACTTTCCAGAGTTTGCTTCTTGTAACGTAGAAGAATCACTTTTCGAAATAAACGCACACTGGAACGTTGTAATTGTATATCATCCAAAGAATGGTGTAGATGTGTTAAAAATGCAATAATGAAGGAGGGAGGGCCCTCTGTGTGAGTTTGAGCCTCTCGTTGAATGAGGGAAGTGAACCATTCTGTAGTACCTTGTTTGAGTATCAACGCGCCCATCAGTTTACTACAGAGGCCAAGGATGCCTTCTTTATCTTTTGAATTATATCCAACGGTTTCAAAGATTCTTTTAAAAAGCAAAAATCACAGGCATTATAAAGATATAATAAAAATGAAATTTTTCAAAAAAAAAAAAAAAATAGTGAGAACACCGTAGAAATCAGGGAAAGAGACATCGCCACTTTATTTTTTTTTTTCAAAATCTTGAGAACAGAGGTTCTTTGAGCCATCCAAACTCCCTCTTTCTATGCTTATAAAACCCTTTCTACATTCTTTTATACTTGAGGAAGAGTACACACATACTTTAAAATCGTAGTAACAATCCGTTTTCCATGGAAAGCCAGCCATTGGAAATGATATTTCTGGAATTTCAAGAGGCAACGGGCAGCCCAACAAAAAAGTTCATTCTGATCACTGAAAACCAAAAAAATAAAAAATAAAGCATTCAAAAACTATTATTCTTAACCCTTACACACATGCCACTGTAAGCAAAAAAAAAAAAAAAAAAAATTTATAAATTCCAACATCCCATTCTCTCGTCAACTGTCCTACTAAGAGCCACACAAAACAAAAAAGAAATTTTCTAGAGGAATATACCCATATTTTTTTGGGGGGGGGGGGGATGGATAGAAACACCTATCCCCTCCCACCTCTTTGAAAGATTTACCTGCAAAAGCAATCTATCAGTAAAGGTAGTAACACCTTTTTCTGTTTTTCCATAGCCGCTTCCTCCTTCAAGGATTGAAAATGTAAAACCTTCATCCTCTCCTGCTTTATAGGCGGAGAAGTCACCTTGCCTAGGGGAGAGCCTCTCCTCTTCCCCCCCTCTCCTCCTCTTCGTTTCATAAGGCGAAAAAGTAAACGCAAAGCGGCGGTCCCAATAAAATTGGCTTGGAGACGCACATCGGCGGCAGGCTGCCCAGGCAGGACTTCTCTGGCTTGGAAAATCGAGCGGCCCGTCGTTGCACCTGGGCAAAGAGTATACAAGGATTCTCTAAGAAGATCAGAAGGCAGAGGCAGCAACCTTTCAGATTCTTTTGGCTTCCCAGTCTCTGGCAGTTCTCCCTTTGGCTTCTCTAGAGGAGAGAAGGCAGCGAGAGGGGCCATCGTAGGCTCAAGCAGAGGGAAATCTTCTATAAATTGGAACAAGATAGAATGTGTTTCTAATGAGGAAGAAGAAGAGAGACAGGGCTCAGAGGGTAGGCCCCCTATCTCAGGAGTAGAAGAAGGGATGTGGCTCTGTGTAGCCTCATGTGTAGAGGCTACCTCCATGGGTTTCAACCACTGGGATGGAGGTGGTGTTGGAGACTCCATGGAGGAGAAGTTTGTATCAGAGGAGAGGGAGTCTTCCTTTAAAACACTCTTTATTCCTACAGGCGATAGATGCCCTTTCTGCCCCTTTAAAACCAACGCAGGCCTTCCCAATAAGCGCTGACTGAGAGAGAGGAAAGTCACCACCAGTGCTAAGATTTCCCTTGTCTCCAACGATGGATGAATAGCCATGCCTTCCATACACTTCTCTAAAGCTTCACGAAGGCGATTGAGTGCACGTTTTCCATGCAGAGGGACAGGCTTGGCGGTAGCCTCTCCTGGAATTTGTCTCCCACGAATAAAATCCACCAATGGCTTGAGAATGATAGTGAGGATACATTTGAAGGAACAACTCCGGCAAAGATTATAGAGAATGGCAGGGCCACGAAGAAATTTTGCTTCATCCACGGAATAGGATTTTGGTATATCCTCTATGTTTGTTGTGTCTTGCTCTGGATGCTCTATTTCAGAGAGACGACCCCATTCCTGTGCAAAATGTGAAAAGGAATGTAGAAAAGAGGGGGGAGAGGAGAGAGGGGGGGGAGAGAAGAGAGGGGGAGAGGAGAAGAGAGGAGAGGAGAGAGGGGAGAGAGAGGAAAGAGGGGGAGAGAAAAAGAGAGAGAGAGAGAAAAAAAGAGAGAAAGAAAAAAAAAGAGAGAGAGAGAGAAAAACAGAGAGAGAGAATACTCCACGCGCACCGTAGGCTAATTTCTTCAAAATAGAAGAGTCTTTATCACCCCCAAAAATATAAGAAAATATACATTTTTTTTTTACAAAAATAAGCAGATAGTCTCCTCCTCTAACAATGAAAAAAAGTTCATCTTTCACCGATGACAATAAAAAGTATTACAAGGGATGAAAGAATGCACAGAAACATTTAATCTCTCACTGTGTGTCACGAAAAAAAAAAAAAAAAAAAGAAGAAGAGGAGAAACCCAACAAAACCACGCCTCATCCACCCAAAAAACAGTCTATGCTAAAAATAAAAAATAAAAGAAAGATAGACACAAAAATCATTACACAAAGGTTCACTCTAACCTGTATCACAATCGAGAGGAGTGGCTGAGCACACGCATCAAAGTTTAAATAAGAGGGGGTGGAGGATAATGGGAGGGATGTCTGTTGAAGGGTAGAATCCAAAAGATTTACAAAACATTTGTGAGCAGTAAACACAAGAATAGGAATATGAAATCCTTTAGTAAGACGAGCAGCCATCTCCGTCAGTATAAAAGGAAGAAAATGTGGACCCAACGCTGTACTCACTGTACATACAGCGCCTCTAGCAGTTCGTCGATGCTCTCGTTCACGTGAGCTGATAAATGCAAAGAGAGAGAAAAAAATAGTATAGAAATTTCGTAACCCTCCTTTGTTTGATTTTTAGAAATATCTCGTAAAAGAGATATACTTTGAAATATATAATCGTCTATAAAATTGAGTAGTAGGCCTTGGAATGAAACAGAAGTAGAAAAAAATACGTCAAGAGAAGTAAAAAATTTGTTCTTCTCGCCTCTTTAAATAATTTATATTTTTTGAAGGTAAGAAAAAGGGATTGATTCTTCTATTTTCATAACCTTTGATCTTATAAACTACAATTTTTTATGTAGTTGGAAAACTATGTTTATAATAACTCTCATCTAACGATGAGAATGGAGATATAACTCTTTGTTCTCTGGAATATTTCTAGTTGTTACACCTATTTTTTTGCATTTTATTTTGTATAGTTATTCCTTTCTGTCTGAAAATGAAGATTTCTTTCTCATCTCTCTCTCTTATCTTATTTTCTCATCACTCTCTCTCATCTCTCTTTCTCATCTCTCTCTTTCTCATCTCTCTCTCTCTTTCTCATCTCTCTCTTTCTCATCTCTCTCTTTCTCTCTTTCTTATCTCTCTCTTTCTCTCATCTCTCTTTCTCTCATCTCTCTTTCTCATCGTATCACATTCTTATTTTTTTTTCTCCTTCTTCTTCTCTAATTTATATATAGTTTCTTTGCACAGCAGACCTTAAACAATTCAATAAAGTTCCCAAAAATTGTGGAAAACGTTCATTAAATTCTTTTTGTGGAAGAAATCGAAGAATTTGAAGCATCAAAGAAACAATTTCAGGTCGTACAATTCCTTGTGAAGAGGAATTTTTGTTTTTGGAGGGAATCTCTCTACTTCTAGAGGAAGAGAATTTTTCCAAATTATTTGTTTTTTCCTTGTTTTCTTTCTCAAAAAGAAGTCGTTTTAATAGAGGTAAAATTCTTGCTTTTAGATTACGTTGAATTTGTGAAATTTTTGACCTGTAAAAGGAAACAAACAAAAAAAAAATCCAAGAGAGATTTCCATAGTAATAAATGCCTTTATAAAAAATAAAAAAGAGGGAGAAATTCCAACATAGGACAAACCCAGAGAGGATTTAAAATATTTCTAAAAGAAGAGAGAAACCCTCAAAAATAATACAAGGAGATACACCCCCTTCACTATTTCCATAAAATCTCAACCAACTATTCTTTCTCGGATTACTATTTTCAACTTACATTGGCTTGGTTTCCATTTCTGCCACTTCCTCTTTAAGAAGAGAGGAGGAATTCCTAGAGAGAGACTTTAAGATGTCCACCTCCCGTTCATCCTCCATCCCTCCTCCTCCTTCTCCTCCTTCATCATCCACCGCTGCCACCTCCCTTTCATCCTCCATCCCTCCTCCTCCTTCTACTCCTTCATCATCCACCACTGCCATCCTCTTCACAGTAAGAGCATGTTGAATATGAATTTCCAAAGAATTAAGGATAGAACAAAGAGCTTTAATAATATATGTTTTACGTTCTGGATGTGTAGAAAGTGTTTTACTGAGATAGAAGATGAGAGTCAGGCAGGTGGACCAAGAGGTACTCCGTGCACAGGCACCAAGGAGGCGTATACCTTGATCTGCCAATCCTGTGTGGAAGGCATGCTGATGGCTACTGCTGTTCACTTGAAGGAGAGCATGAACACCCAAAGGAATACAAAAATTCCTCAAAGTTCGAGGATACAAAGTTTTCTCTTCACAAGCGATGGATAAACGCTGCAGAGCTCTACCACGTCGATGTTTTTGAAGATGAAGAAGTTCATAAAACAGATCCCCTTCCTGTATATCTGAAATCAAGGTGTGTAGTAAAGGGTAGATATCCAAGTAGAAGAGAGAGGCATCAAAGAGAGAGAGGGATCTCTCTTGTCTAGAAAAAGTACTTCCTAAAGTATATATCCATTTACGATATAATTGTAAGGCACAACGACGAAGATTTTCATCGTTACTCTTCAGTTGTTGCTGTGTTTTGGGAAGTACCACACGGAGGAAAAGTAACAAGAGAGGATGCGGGGGAGGAGGAGGCGAAGGCGGAGGAGGCGGGAAGGTAGAGATGAGAGGAGGAGGCGAAGGCGGAGGAGGCGGGAGGGTAGAGATGAGAGGAGGAGGCGGGAAGGTAGAGATGAGAGGAGGAGGCGAAGGCGGAGGAGGCGGGAAGGTAGAGATGAGAGGAGGAGGCGAGGAAACATCCATGGGAATATCACCAAGAGTAGATAAAGACAAACATTTGATGGGTTTATCTTCAACACAATAAACACGATTTCCTACTTCTGAAAGTTTCTGACCAGACTGTAAAGCATGACAATCAGACACAAGAACCTCTAAAAAAACATCAAAGAGGGCTAAGCAGCTTTGACGAACAGCCATATCTTGTTGAGGGATTGAAAACATGTATATACATTGATGAATGAGAGGTTCCAAGAGTAGCATTTTTTCTTTGGCCAGTAAGAGAGTTACAGAAGGTTCTGTAGGAAGAAAACAACGCTGTTCAAAGGCTAATAAGAGGGAGGAAGCTTGCAAATCTGCATCCATTTCTATCGTTGCTACTCTTCGTTTCAACGTATTCAGAGAGTTGAGAAGTACCACCAAACTCACTAAACGTGCACGTTGGCTTTCATTTTTGTTAAAAAATGGAGGAAGAGGCGATGAGGAGGCTGGAAAAAGCAGCGAAAGCCACTGAGAAGGTGTATACTCTGAGAGATGTGATGTATCCTCCTGTAGGAGTTGGAAACTATTGAATTGCAAACATTTCAAACGGTTTGGAATATCTGTGAGACCGCCAATACAGGCGAGAAGAAGTGAACAAACAATCTCTGAAAGAATAACTCGCGTGGGAAGTGATCGTACAGTCTGAAAAGAACAGAAAATATGAAAAAAATAGAGAGAGAGGAGGGAGGGAGAGAGAGAAGGGAGAGAGAGAGAAGGGAGAGGAGGGAGGGAGGGACAGAGAGGAGGGAGGGAGGGAGAGAGAGAGAGAGAAGGGGAGGAGAGAGGAGGGAGAGAAGGGGAGGAGAGAGGAGGGAGAGAAGGGGAGGAGAGAGGAGGGAGAGAGG